>PVKP010018003.1:0-45026 GCA_004027715.1 Plecturocebus donacophilus
AAGTTATTAGTTTCTTTGCATTGGTTTAGAACATATTCTTTTAGCTCACAGAAGTTTCTTATTATCCACCTTCTGAAGCCTAATTCTGATGATTCTTCACACTCGTTTTCCATCAAGCCTCGTTCTGTTACTGATGAGGAACTAGCGTCCTCTGCAGAAGGAGAGACTTTCTGATTTTGAGTGTTCTCAGTTTTTTTGCAGTGGCTTCTTGGCATCTTTATGGTTTTATCCATCTGTCATCTTTGTAATTACCCACTTTCAAATTAGGTCTCTGAGTAGACGTCCAGCTTGTTCATTCCCAGCTCCGGAATCTATGTAATTTTCACTGTGCGACTCGCAATGCTAGCTAAAACAGCAGCGTTGAAATTCGTGGTGCCTTTCTGCCCGGGGGTCTCCGGTCTGGCTTCTCAGTCCCTTTTTCAATCAGCTAGATGGACTGCTCTGACTTCCCAGAGCTCCAAACATCATCCAAAAGGAGACTCAGTCCCGTTTACTCCGCACCAAGAGCCGCCGAGCCGAGACGCCGGCAAAAAAGCCGCGCCAGCCGAAAGGGTCACGCTGGCGACCCGTGGGGCTCCTCCACTGGGAATGTCCTGGTCCGTGGGCAGCAAAAATGTATCGGTAAGTGTGGTGTCCACTGGCTCTCTGCGCTTTTACTGGGAGCTGCTATCCTGAGCTGCTAGTGATCGGCCATCTTGGATCTCTCTCCTGGTCTGGTTTTTCAAAGTATATCCCCAGAATATTTTGGTTTTGTTTTCTTTTGCCATATATCCCATGAATATTACTGATTAGTGATCAATTTTATGTTCATTGATTGGTGTAGGGATTTCTAAACCCCATGACTAGGTATAATTCAGTCTCCAAGTATAAGAGATTGGCGAAAAGGGTAGAAAACTTGTGTATCTCTGCATTTTGAGTGTTTAATCTATTTTATATTTAAAGTAATTACTGATAAGGAGGGACTTTTACTGTTTGTTTTCTATATGTCATTTTACTGTTTGTTTTCTATATGCCTTTCAGCTTTTTTTGTTCCTCATTTCCTGCATTACTGTTTTCTTTTGTACTTTGATTTTTTTGTAGTAAAATGTTTAAATTACCTTCTCATTTCCCCTTGTATATATTCTATAGCTATTTTCTTTGTGGCTCTACAAGCATTACATTTAACATTCTCAAATTATAACACTCTAATTTGAATTTATACCAGTTTAACTTAAACACAAAGACTCTACCCCTTTGTAGCTCAATTTCCACCCCTTTGGTTGTGGTCACAAAATTACGTCTTTATAATTGTGTGCACATAAACTAATTATTTAAGTGTACAAGTCTCTTAAATTATGTAGATTGTGGAGTTACAAATCAACGTTGCAATAATACTTAGCATTTAGACTGTTTTTTTAGAAGTGTACATTTTTAGGAAGTGCATTTAAATCATGTAGAAAACAGTAAGAGTTACAAGCCATTGTTACAATAATATTAGGTTTTATAGTTGTCCATGTATATACTTTTATTGAGGTGTTTATTTCTTTATATGGCTTCAAGTTACTGTCTACTGTCCTCTTATTTCAACCTGCAGGATTCCCTTGAGCATCCCTTGCAGGAAAAGTCTAGTGGTAATAAACTCCTTCAGCTTTTGTTTATCTGGAAATGTTTTAATTTCTTCCTCTCTTTTGAAGAACAGTTATACCAGATTTAAGATTTGTGCTTGACAGTTACTTTTAACACTTTGGAGGCTAGAACGAAGTGTACTAGTATATTTAAAGTTTTTGATATCTGCCAATAATCTCATTGAGGATACTTTATATTCAACGAGTCACTCACTCTCTCTCTCTTGCTGCTTTCAAAATTCTCTCTTCGACTTTAGACAGTTTGATTTTAATGTGTCTTTATGTGGGTTTGAGTTCATCTTCCCTGGAGTTTGTTAAGCTCTTGGATGTTTATATTTATATGTTTCATTAAATTTGGGAAGTTTTCAGCCATTACTTTTTAAAATACTCTCTTTGTTCCTTTCTCTCTTCTTCTTTGGATCTCTGACAAGGCATATGTTGATTGGCTTGGTGGTATCCCATCAGTCCCTTACACTGTTCACTTTTCTTCACTCTTTGTTTTAGACTTCATAATTTCCATCATCCTATGTTCAAGTTCACAGATTCTTTAGTCTGCTTACTCAAACCTGCGTTTGAATCCATCCAGTGAAATTTTCATTTCAGTTATTCTACTTTTCAGCTCCAGATTTTTGTTTAATTTTAGGTTCTCTTGGTTATTTCCATTTTGCTCACACATCATTTTCTTGATTTTCTTCAGATCTCCTTTTAGTTTTCAGAGAATTTTAAGACAGTAGTTTTAAAGTATTTGTCTAGTAGATCTGCTATCATATTTTTTCAGGGAAAGTTCTGTTGATTCTTGTTTATTCTTTGAGTGGGCCATACTTTCTTTGTATGCTTTGTAATTTTTTTTTTTTTTTGGTTGAAAAGTGGGTATTTCTAGTAACTCTGGAAATCAGACTCTTTCCATTTTCTAGGGTCTACTGGTTTTGTTATTGTTTCTGTTTATTATTTTTTGATTATCATAGTCTGTCTCTGTGCTAAGGATCAGCCTGAGGTATACACTTAAGGTCTTCACAGGTCTTTTCTGAACCTGCACCTTTCCCTGGGTATGCAAAGTTATTTTTTAATTTTTTTCATATATTCAGTTGCGTTTGAATGTCTGAGTCTCTATTATCTGGCTCCCAAAAAGGAAAAGAAGACAAAAGAGCAAGAGGAAAGAATGCTGGCCTTTTAAGTCCCCTGGAAATCGCTTTAGCCAGAGTAGGAGGTGCTTGTAACATGAGGGAACTTACAACAATGGCCATTGGCCGCTTTGTCTGCACCTCTGTAATCAGAAGCAGAAATCAGCAATCAGAGCCCGTATCCCTGATATTTGGAGGACAGGGTCCTTTCCTACACCCCAGCTTTCACAAACTGCATGCAGGTTGCTTCAAGAACAGCTGCCTGCCACTGGTCTGGGGGTTGAATGGGTACTGTCCTAAGAGCTAAAATGGACCAAAATTAATGGTAATTTATCATCAAAGCCCTCCCTTACATTTGCAAGCCTTCAGTAGACTTCAGAATTCCAGAATAGTTACATCAGACAGATTTGGCAGTGCAAACATTGTCTAGATGAGGAGACAGACTCCTGTTGTTTCCTATGCCACCATCTTATCAGAATCCTGTTTTTGGGTGGATTTTATAGAAATTATTTTGTTAATTTTTGTCTCAGATATTTGAATAAATTCGTAAAAGCAGCCTGTGTTTTCTCTGTTTCTATATTTCAGCTTTGTAAGTTTTCTTGCATTACAAGCACCTCTTTTCTGCAATTCAAAGAAGCCTATACCAAGGTTGATAATGATACTAATGTTTTGGCTCCTATAGTTGAAACTGACCAAGATTGTTAGCATAGAAAGACAATTTCTATTTAATTATGTTCTAGCTTTAGAAAATGTATATAACTTTAGTTTTTAGAAAATGTATATAATAACTTTAGACTTGATAATACATTTTGCCATAAAATAGAATGCCTTCAACCATGAACAGATCAATTGCTTTTACATTTTTCAATAAATCCTTCGAATTTTTATGTATGTTTTGCCAAGTTATTAAAAATGCTTTATTTTAAAATTTGACCAATATACACACAATAGTATATTCATATTAAAACTATAATTAAAACATAATTCAGAACAGTTGATAATTGTATTTTGTTCTGTGTTGTTCCATTTCTATCTCTGCCATGTCTATGTTTAGCAAGTAAACAATTTGATTTTTTTCTTTATTTGTTTAAATTTTATTTTCTTTTTTATTTAAAGTAGCAATAATCACGCCTTGGATAAACCTCATTGGCTACGATACTGCCACTGCGCAAAGCTTTGATTTTTTTTTTAATAGTTTTTACAAAATATATAAATGTACTACGTTTCATTTTCAAATTATCTATGATCAAGTTTAAAGATTCGAGAATAGCATTTCTTTTATATATACTTTGAAATATACCTGCAAGCTATACTTGCATCCTCAGTACAGTAAATCGGCCAGATCGTGAAATACTATGTGACTGATAAAGGTGATCTAACTTCACACTCAGAAATCTGAGGTAGGTATTATCTTTCATTGAAGGAGGAGGAAACAGAAGGACTTTCAGTAATGATGAACAAAGCAATTGGTATTTTTCTTCAGAAAAATAAGATTAGACAAAATTGTCAAAAAAATTACTTCAGGGCACTAGGAATTGACTAAAGGCAGACAAAAAATTGAGAAGCATTCACTTTTGAAAAACACTAGAGCTTTGGGTAAAATTTAAAACTCTATGGTATTGCCTGAGGTTTCTCTCGTCTTTCTTCCTCCAACAGACTGAGGGAAACAGTAGCTTTGTTAGCCTGGAATTGACTACCAAACCCTAATGCTTTACTGCCAGAAGCAATGAATTCAATTTGGGGAAGAAAGCAAAAACTTACAGTTTTGCTAACTAAAATGGTAGACTTAGTTGGGAATGGATGGAGGCAACCCACGGTACTGAAAGACCAAGACTGTCATTCCAAATAGGGTTGACTGACAGACCAGTCAGAAGCTTTATGGAGAGACTGTGGAACAAAGAAAGCCATGGAATGTCCAAGTTAAGCTTTTCCATACTTTTCTGCTGTATGAAAACTACACATGCATGGAAAGACCAGAGAGCTCCCTGCCACACCCCAAAAAAGGAAAAAAAAAGCCAAAAGAGCCTTGAGAATTGCCTGACATTTTGAATGTATTTTTCAGCCCACACAGAATAACTGGAATGAGATGCAATAATCCAGATGTCATATTTCCTAGACAAAAACTTCAAAGTAACCTTTATAGATATGTTTAAGTATTTAAAGTAAGCTATGTTCGATGAATTAAAGAAAAATAGCCTAGCAATAAATCAACAAACAGAATGTAACAAGTAGAAAATATATATTCAAAAGAATCACATGAAAATTCTAGACTAGTAAAGTAAAATAATTGAAAGAATTTAATTTTTAAAAATCATTGGAAGTCCTGAACAGTGTAGTTGGGAGGATAGAGAAAAGAATCAGTAAACTTGAAGATAAGTAGAAATGATTGAAACTAAATAATAGAGAGGAAAATGTTAAAGACAATTGAGCATAGTCTCAGGTACCTATGGAACAATGCCAGGTGTTCCCATACATGTATCAGAGATCCAGAAGAAGAAAAATAATCTATTTTAAGATATAATCCTTTAAACTCTGCACATTTGATGAAAAATTTAACTTAAAGATCTAAAATTTTTAATAAAACTCAAGTAGAATAAACACAAAGAAAGATAACCCCATCTAGATACAACATAGACAAACTGCTAAAAGCCAAAGGAAAAAGAAATACTGAAAACAGAAAAAAGTGAATCAACACATACAATGATACAATTCATGTTTACAACGGAGTCCAGATAGAGGCAGATGATTTATTCAAAATGTTGAAGGGAAAAAATTGTCAATCAAGAATTCTATATACAGTAAAATCATTCTTCAAAAGTTAAAAGTAAAATGAAGAAATTTCCCCAAATAAACAAAAACTAAGGGAATTCATTGCCAGCATGCTTCACTTACAAGAAATACAGAAGTCCTTAAGGTTGAAAGGAGACAATACTGTATGATTACCTGGATCCACAGGAATGAATGAAAAATTCCAGAATATGCACATTTTTATTCATCAATTAATTTTAAAAGGCATAAGCAATAGCTATAATTCACTAAAATTGAATTTACAACACATAAGTTGTGATATATATAAGAAGAAATGAAAAAAGAAGGAGGAAGGAAATGAAAAAAGGAGGAGGAAGGAAATAAAGCAATACTGGCTTAAAGTTGCTATCTTTTCCTGGAATAAAGTCAGTATTAACTTGAGGTAAGTTGTGATGTTACAGATAATATTAAAATCCCTAGAGCAACATAGTTAAAACATCAAAGCAACTAAAATAGTGCACTGAAAATATTTGTATAACACAAGAAAACACAATCAAGGAGAGAAAGGGGAACAAAAATCATGAGACATATATAAAACAAATAGCAAAGTGGTAGACATAAATCCATTCATATCCGTAAGTGCATTAGATATGAGTGGACTAAATACTTTCATCAAAAGGCCTAGATTGTCAGACTGTATAAAATGCAAGATCCACCTTTAAGTATTGCATTTAAAGACAAATAAGTTGAAATTTAAAAAAAACGAAAAAGACAAACCATGCAAACAATCACCATGTGAGAATTTGAGTGGGTATCTTTTTATCAGAGAAAATACTTTAAGACAAAAAATATTACTAAAGACAAAGAAGGTAATTTCATAGTGATAAAAATGCAAATACATTAGGAAGATATAAGTTATAAATGTACATATACCTAGAAACAGAACTCCAAAATACATTTTAAAACTGAATTGAGAGGAGAAATAGACAATTGAAAAATTGTAGTTGGATGTTATATTAGAGTTCTTCAGTAAAATAGAACCATCAGTATATATATCAAGCATATATATATATATAAACACACACGAGTGGATATGTATTTATATATGCACATACAGATATATACACATACATAGATATGTATCTATATCTACTAATTATAAGAAATTGGCTCATGTGGTTATGGAGGCTGAGAAGTTCCAAGATCTGCAGTTGGCAAGCTGGAGACCTAGGAAACCCAATGGGGTAAGTTCCTATCTGAGGGCAGGTATAATGTTTCAGCACAACAGCTAGGTGGACAAAATTTCCTCTCACTCAGCCTTTTGGTTCCACTCAGATCTTCCATTGGATAAGGCACACCTACATTGGGGACGGCTATCTGCTTTACTCAGTCTATCAATTCAATGTTAATCTCACTCAGAATTGCCCACAAAGACACATCCAGAACAGTATTTGGCCAAACTCTGGGCACCCCATGGCTCAGCTGAGTTAAGACATAAAATTAATCATCACAGAGCTTTCAGCAATCCTCTCTAAATAATTGATATAACAGCTAGGGAGAAAATCAGTAAAGATATATAAGACTTGAGCAACATTATCAGGCAATTTGACCTGACATTTCCTTCTGTTAGCTGCCAGGTATGTCCCATGTAAAGGGGTCAGACTGGCCTAAACACATAAAGTGGTGGTAACAAAGCTACCAGGTAGTTTAGCCTGTCAGTAACTTAAAACACAACCAGAAACAGTGATGGCAACAGTAGGAATGAGAGCTAGCCATAAGGCCAACTAAGTGGCTTATGCTTATTTTAGTGATCAAGGCTGCATCTTGTGCACCAGCTCTAAATGGCGTCAGAAGCTAGGCTGACTTCAGTCACTTTCAGTAGATATTATGGTGGTAATCTGGTATTCACTCCCCTCCTTATAAAGGATTATAAATATCTACTTTCCCTTAAAGGATTATACATATCTACCTGTTACTACAAATTTGCAATACTTCCCTATGGGAGAACTATTCTCAGCAACACAGATGTGGTTCTTGGATATGTGATTTGGTTTAGCCAATAGAATGTGAGAGAAAGTGACATAATTATGTCTGTGCAGAAACTAAGCTGTTCTGTGCTTCAACATTTGTTCATTTATCTCTGCCACAGAATGGCATGTCCTAGATAGGATCTGCTTCTTCAGCCTGGATCCCAGAATAAAAAAGACTCATGAAACATTCCTGCAGCTGACCCATAAGCTGGAGCAAAGCCACAGTGTATTTGAAGTCAGCATGTGAGTGAAAAATAAGTTTTGTTACCACTGAGATGCTTTTATGGAATAACCTAATGATATCACTGATAAACCTTGACATTTGAACACCCCAATTGATACCACTACTCTAGTATGGTAGACATTCATTGGAATATCTTCCCAGCAACTTTTCTGTTGCAGAAGGGGGTTCTGATCCATATCATGAGAGCCATTTTGATACATTATCTCTGTAGCACCCTTTGGTTGTAAGCTAAAATAGGTGGCTTTCTTTCCTTTGAGAATTTTACGCAAGACCTGGAGCCTAGAAACTGGGAGTTAATTAACATACATTGAATTGATTCCAAAAAGGTCTATAAACTACTGTATGCCTCTAGAGAAATCCCTATTCTTATCCCATTTTGTTGTTTTATTAACTGCTTTTGGATTCCATGTGATATTCCAGTATTCTTCCCTGCAGAAGCTGCTTTTAAACCCAAACCAGTGCTAGTTGGTTTCTATTTATTTGAAACCAAAAGAACCTTAACTAATACATCAAGTACCTAAAACTACCTTGATATTACTCAAATTCACTCTTTAAATGTTGGCATTGCAAAAGCCAAGCCTTGCCAGGGCTGCTCCCACAGTGGCAAGGGACGTGGAAAGAGCCCTGGGCTAAGGGAGTTGGCCAGTCGTTAAGTCTGGCCAGGAACAAACAGCATGGACTTCCTAAATTCCATTCCTGCATTGCAATCTCCACGTGACATATTCTTTTTTTCTTCATTATCTTCCTAAATAGGGTCCAGGTTTCCAGCAGGCTTGGGGGTCCCCTCCCTGGGCCACTGGAACAGTAGATGGGGCAGAACGTGTATGGTACAGAGCTCTCTTGCTGTGTGAATGGGTGGTCTCTGGCAGGGTTGTTTTTGGCCGAGTAGGGCCTGCCTATTTCCAGTTACAGTTGCATATTGTTGCTTGCAACTTGGCAGTATTTCAACCAAATGCATTAAAATATAATTGCCTTTTAAAGAACAGACGTGCATTAACACAGGGTTTTGAAAAATTAGGGGCAGCTAACTAATAAAATAAGTTTGTAAGAACAAGGCATGGAACTGCTTTTATTGGCATTTCCAGCATTTTTTTCACTTCTGGGCATCTGAAGAGAATATCTATCTAGTTACCAAATTTTCTCTGGGGTGCCTGCCAGATTTCTGGACAAAAAGCTTTAAAATTTTAAAAGGTGATAGGACAATTAGAGAGGGTGTTTCTCCTTCCCACATGGTTCTAGCCAAACTGTCCTGATTACTCTCCTGAGCTTTTGATTCATGTATCTAAATATCTGCTTAATATTTCCAATCTGGAGGTCTGTCCCCACCAGGCCTAAGCTCAGTTTGGTACAAGCAGAATTTATCATACTTCTCACTCCTCAGCTCCAATCTTTTTTCTTTCTATATACTCAATGTATGTTGTTATCACTATCCACCCATAGAAACAAATTAGAAATCTCTTCACTATTGAACCCTACCCTTTCTGTGACATTCCACATCCAATTAGTCACTACTTTCTATTGATTTGACTTTTAAAATAGTTTGAGTTTGCTATTTCAATGCCTTAATAGAAACACTGCTGATTATTAAAATAGCTTTTCAATCAGCCTCTTAATTAAACACTCATTGTAATGCCTCCTATCCCATCAGTTATTCATATTGCTACCAAAGCAATCCCCTAAAGTGTTAAGTTGGAAAATGCTTGTTATAAATCTTTGAAT
Source organism: Plecturocebus donacophilus (assembly GCA_004027715.1). Classification (NCBI taxonomy): domain Eukaryota; kingdom Metazoa; phylum Chordata; class Mammalia; order Primates; family Pitheciidae; genus Plecturocebus; species Plecturocebus donacophilus. The sequence continues at coordinate 9,467 of PVKP010018003.1, forward strand.
TTGATGCTTGTCATAGACTAAATGTTTCTGCCCAAACCAAAGTTCTTATGCTGAAGTTTTAACACTCAATGTGAGAGTATTAACAGGTGGGTGTGCCTTTGGTAGGTGCTTAGGTTATGAGAGTAAAGCCCTCATGAGTGGGATTAGTGCCCTTTAAAAAGATTCTAGAGAGATCCCTTGCTGCTTTCCCTACATGGAGACATAGCAGGAAGAAGGTGTCTATGAACTGGGAAGCAAGAGGCTTCATCAGATATGAATCTGCCAGCACTTTGTGGACTTAGCCTCTAGAACTGTAAGAAATAAGATTCTGTTGTTTATAAGCCACCTAGTCTATGATATTCTGTTACAGCAGCCCAAATGGACTAAGACAATGCTGTAGGCAATTTTAAAACACCAAAATATTTAGAAGGGCATTTAAGACCCTCGGATTATTCAATTATTAGCCTTATCCATTTTCAAATACTATTTTGTGAGATCAAAGAAAAAACAAAAACTTCTGTTAAAGCAATGAAAAGCCAAAGTTCTGAGAACTACGCTCTTCTCATGTCACACATTTATTTATCTCGTGCCCAAGTGAATAAAGGGAATAAAGAGAAAGTTATGTTCTTTCCTTATATATGAGCCTTTCTTTATCAATCTTCATTTTCTGTCCCAGAAGTAGCTACAGTATTGAAAAGTTTGACTATTGTATAGCAATGAGAATCCAGTTGAAGCCCAAAGATTGGTCAGAACACACTGTAAAGAGTGTTCTGTAAAGGTGGAGGAACAGGACAAAAAGGTACAGGACTTTTTTCCCAAAAAGAATAAAAACTTCTTGTTGTCTAACACCACCACTTTTTGTGCTGTCTTGAACCAGCTTATGGGATATCTGCAGCACAGTGTCACTCAAGCCTACAGATCTTTCTTACCTAGCAGCATGAGGAGAATATCAGATGTACACATCCCTCTTCTGGATCTCCCTTTTAAATCTTGGGTGCAGTTTCTCACACAACACTTTGCCTATCCATTATGGCTGGTTCTCATGTGTATTGCTGAGATCTGTTGATAGAAAATAAACACTTCTCAGCGCAACACTTGCTTTTGGACACCAGCCGCATGACCCACTCCCACTCTGCCTTTTTTATTCTACTGTTCCCTCAAGCTCTAAACACCTGCCTCCCCTATGGAAATCCCACAAGCCTCAGCTCACTGTCCCCACAGTTGATGTGCCAGCTACAATTTGTTGCTGCCTCCTTTGGCTTGCACTGCATTTGACATGATCGCCTAGTTAGCATTATTTCATTTTGTCAAGTGTTATGATTAGTTGAATACACTTTTACCATCTCCAGTAGATTGAACCTAGGAGCAGTGACTTTTCCATCTCTGTACCCCAGAGGACGGAGCACAATGATTAGTGACTGAGCAGATAACGAAGCCCCCACCCTCAGGTCCAGTTAGTGCAGGAGTCCCATCTGTGTCATTGTCTTTGATTTGTGAGCTCTCTTGGAAAGGGAATTTAAACACCAGGGGCCTGGGCTTTTAATCAAAGGAACTGAGTGGGAAGATATCATTTCTGGCATTTTAGAGTGGGCAGATTTGCCTGCCATCAGCAATGCCTTTCTGAGAGAGGTAGTATAAAACTACTTAACTTTTAGGGGCCGTTTAACTAAGTTATGGGTGACTGTATTGTTCACAGAATGGGCCACAGATTCTTCTCTTATCATTATAGGTAGAGTGACACATTAATTATCACAAGGTGGGACATTTAAGTACACTAAAATAATTAAACTGACATACTTAAAAATACTTTGATTAGCATCTGGCAATCTAGAAATAATTGTTGTATTCACAGTTTTTGAAAATAAAAATTTCCTAAGATTAATGTCTCTAATAATTGAAAACTTCTTTATATTGCTTATGTGAACGTTAGAAAGTAAGATAAATTATATACATCCATATACTTTAATCAGTTCCTTCACAGCATACCTCTGATGGATTTGTTTTTTATAGTGTAGCCTTATTTTTTCCATTTAATTGCCTGACATTTTTCAAGTTGTATTTTTGCTTAATAAATTCAATTTGATTTTTGTTTAAGAGCATAATATTTTTAATTGAGAAAACTCTACCAATATCTGGTAAGCTCAGAGGAAATTCTCTTAAATGGGACTATTTATAATTGTTATTTTCATGTATTAAAATATGTATATCCACAATATTTTCAGGGATACAGTCTTTTTCCCACTTAGAAAAGCTTTGACAAATATTTGTATAACTCATCCAATAGATTATCTTATTATGTCACCAAATTTAGATATTTCAAAAGTGTAAGTATTCTCAATGTTGTATTACAGTACAGAATACACATTTATTCAATTAGAAATAGTAGCTCCAGCAAAAGATTATTTCCCCAAGTCAAGGTATTCCAAAGTGCAATTACAGAATTTCAAAGTTAAGTGTTGCAGGCTGTTCGAGTTCTCATTGTCTAAGTTGTTCGATTTCTCCCTTGCTTATATAGAGATACACTTCAATCTCTGTTTGCAAGCTTTGTTTTCTATCATTGCAATTCACTTTGAGTTTCAAAAACTTGCTTAATGCTTTTTCTCTGAACGATTAAAGATTATGAAAAAATGCAATCACAATTTAGAGTACTAATTTACAAATGAAGTTGATTTACATAGCTCTTCCCAGGCTCAAACGTTTCTAAAATCCAATTGATAATGGGGCAGCAAAGAGTTCAGTCATATTTTCATAAATATACAAATTATTGATATGAATTATTGTAGACATGAATTATTATAGATATGAATTATTATGCATGTCTATATTTGTGAGAACCTGACAGAGCCTGTACCTTAGGATGAATCCTGAGTGCCTGAGTGGCTAACTGGGCCTGATTTTAAAATGGAACTATGTGGCCATTTGCTGACTAGAGATTGCACCATATTTTGAGGTCCCAGAAAACCCTCACAGCTACTTAACTTGGGGAATTTCATGGCTAACTGTTCCTGTTCACATCAACCAGTCAGAACTCAACTGCTTGTACCAATCAGACCTGAGCAAGTTTGAATCCTTACTTTGCATAAACAGATCTGATAGGGGACCTGGACAGGAACTTTGTATAAAAGCCAAATCCTCCCTTTGTTCTCTTTTGTGTAAAGCCCTCAAATTTTACACTGAAGGATGCATCTCCCCTTGTTTGCAAACTGTTCTGTGTAATAAAGCTTTTCTTCTAAATTCCTTTTCAGAAAATAACTTGTTCATTTCATATTCAACATTATCCTTAGCAAATTTCTCTGTAAATATTGACACATTTTGATAACTATAGATTCTATTTCAGTTGTAGAATATGACAATGAGAATACAAGTGTAAATTATGTGAGTACCAAAATCAATTTCAAATACCTTGGCATATCACCATAGATTTCTTAATTTAGTAAAAATATTATTTGCTATAATGGAATGCTCTACCAAAATTATTCATTATTAATAATTTTGGTACACACAATTTTATCTTCAATATTTAACTTTTCATAAAAGTTCTTTTGTAAAAGAATTAGATATTTCACTTTTGTCAGAGTGAACTTCCAAAATTTTTACTTACTTTGATTCTATATATTTGATTTTAAAATTGTCCATTATTGAGATTATTTATTTCTATTTGTAACATCACACTAATGTAACTATTTTCAAAATTTTTCTTCTTTTCATAGAGACAACATATTGATAGTTACTACTTCACCTTTATGCAAGTACAAGAAAACCTTGATTTAAATAGGAATAAAATTATCTTTAAAAAAGAATCTGATAGAGCCAATCTCTGAAGATGAATGAAAAGTCATGCTTCACAGAATGTTATGTAGAAGCACTTTCTACAGCTGTCCATGTAGATTTCAGGTAGAGGTTTTGAAATATTCTCTTAGACGAACAGTTAAGTTGTGAAATATGCCATTATCATCTTTCTGCAGATTTGTGTTCTGATATTCATGAGTTCTGTAATATTACTATGGCCTCTGTGGAAGACAAGAAATGTTGCAAAATGTTTTGTAAATGTTTCATGTTCAACTTTTTGAGAAGTGGGAATTTAATACATAATTTTTCATTAAACATGTACTTTCATTCTTGTTTGCTGCTGAAATGTTTATCACAAAATATGACAACAAGACCATTATAGCAAGTATGTTTAGACTGCTGTGTATATAATCTACTTCAGGATAGCTCAGCTAATTTTTTTTTCCCTGCACATGATTTACTTACACTAAATCTATAATTTCACAAGTTTCCTGCTTACCCCACAGACTAGTAGCCTGAAAGCTTTGTGCATCTGAAAGTCCAAGGCAAAGGCCACAGCATAACTCGCTTGTACCTCAAATGGGGAAAGTGGAATGAATTTTCCTCCACCACTACCTGGGACCAAAAGGAGTTAGCTAACTCTATCCAATCTTGTCTGAGTATAGTTTATTCCATCAGTGAGTACCCAGCAAACTGTTCTTGAAGGAGTATATTTTATTTACCTTGCATCTGAAAAATGTCAGAGGAAAAAAATTAATGTATGGGTTATTGTGATTCTTTCCTATTTCATCATGTATTCAAGTGAGAACTTTTCCCATGTGTATTGGCAACACCATGGCAGAAAGCTTAATGTACAGAGTGGTTTCTTATCAGATCCATCCCAGGGCATTTTAATGCAACTACTAAGAACATCTTTTTAAAAATGAAAAGTCCAAGGCAAGTCCTAAAATAAATGAGATGCTAAGACAACTAGAATATACTAGAACTTTCTCAGGCAAATTGTGATATATGATAATACTTTTTAGAGAAATCTAAAGACTTAGGTGTTATACTTTTCTCTCAACTAAGAAAATTCTCTTCAAAAATATTTGCTTTACTAAAATTATGCTGATAATTTCCCAATTATCATTAATCTCTTATTTTTCTTTTATTCTCAGTAAAAATCAAATCATAAAATTTAAAAAACAGTTTTAGCAAACTAAGGATAGGAGAGCAACTCCTCAATCTGGTAAAAGGAATCTGTGAAAAAACCTAGAGTTAACATCATACATACTTAGTGATCAAATATTGAATGCCTTTCCCAGAAGATCAGGAATTAGGCAAAGAGGTCACTCTCATTACTTCTATTCAGTATTATACTGAAGTACCTCGTCATTGTAATAAAGCAAGAAAAAGAAATAGAAGCATAAGTGCTAGTGAGGGAAAAGAAAACTATCTCTATTTGTAGTTGACAATGTTGGTGTAGAAAATCCCATTTCAAGTTACCAGACAACTCTGTATTTGTGAGGCATGTGATACTTTGTTTGAAACATGGTTATTGACTTATGTGTATGGTATGGACTCTACTAGGACCTTACTTGGGAACCCCAGAGGAAGGAATGAGATCACCGTGATAGGATTAGTGTCCTTATAAGAGGAGGAAACCAGAGCTCACGTGTCTATCACATGAGGATACATTGAGAAGGCAGCTGCCTCCAAGCCAGCATGAGGGTCCTCATTAGGAAATAAATCTGCCAGCACTTTGATCTTAGATTTCCCAACCTCCAGAACTATAAGAAATAATGTCTGTTGTTTAAGTCACCCAGTCTAGGAATTTGTTATACCAGCCCAAGTGGACTAAGACAGTAGCTATTATAAACCAGATCAGAAAACAGAGAGAACAACCAGCAAATTGAGTCAAAGCCAAAACTAGAACTCAGCCTTCTTGACCCCCAAACCTCAGGTTCAACATGTCAGGCTCCACCATCTTTTTCCCAGTGGTGTATCTGAAAGGGAGTTCTTTCTCTCACAGAAGGTGTCTGGAAAAGGACAAACCATCTCTATGGGTAGCCATTTCTTCCCTTCATGATGTGGAAAATTTAAACCCTTTCGACAGACAGCCTGCCTGCACACTCGGGAGACATGCAGATCCTGGCAAGCTCTTTGCTCCAAAATCACCCTTCTCCAATTACACTCCCCCAGGTTCCTCGATTAGCAGGCCCTGGCAGCTTCTCTCCACCGAGCCAGTTTGGGGTTGAGGCCTAATGCATTACAGGTGGGTCCTGGCTCCAAACGCATTCCAGATGGTCTCACGATCTATGCTTCCCTGCAACTCATTATATTTTGGCTATCTTGGGATCACTAATGATGCTGAAGGGCTATGAGTCTTGAGGATGGCAGGGACATACTCTGAAACCAGGACCTTTGAAAGGTCTTATATATTGGAGCACCCACCATAATATATGCATTCACAGGAAGCAAGCATATGCTGACCTTGACTCTCAGAGGTCACTGTGAGGGGCTTATGAATTTGACATTGTGAACGGTCTGTCTACTTGGGTCACAGAATGAGTATAAAGGGATCAACTGTGCTCTTAGAGAAAATAGCTCTACAGCAGCTGGGCTCTAGAGAGAGTAAGGATATATCCTTGAACCCTAGTAACTGCTGTACCAGTTATTCCTTGAGACAGGGACACGCCTGGGCAATTGTTTAGGGGCACGGGGTGAACCTCATGGATTTTAACTCTTTTACAGCCATATCCCTTCAGAAAGAGGGTAATATTCTGTTAATTCCATCTTTTATATAACAAAAAACTATGTTCTACAAAACAATTTTCAGCTTCATTTCTAGCTGGAAAGCTGCCCAAGGCAGATACTGGAAGTTAAACAAATACCAGATTATTCAAGATATTTAAGTTTATGATATACTTTTTGGGGGAAAAAAAGCAAAACACTTGAAATTATCCATGTTTGGGTGTCTTAAGAGCTCAGGTATAAAATCTTATCAAGAAACAAGAATATAACATTTAGAACCAATCATCCTTGGATTTAAATCTCAATTCCATCACAAGTTTGGAAAATTTGTTTGAGAAACTATTCACTTTTCTGACAGCCATTATCTGTGAAATTGAGATAATTTCAACACAAAAGGGTATGCACTGGTTTTGTTTACTTTCTCACTTGTGTATTTTTTCATCATCATGAATTCATGCATTTGTTAGTTCATTCCCCTAGTGTCTTTTCTGTCCCAGGCACCATGTTGTTATGCAAGAAATCCAGTCTAGGAAACAAAACTGATGTTCAACACAATTCAACAATGTGTTGAGCACTCACCATGCATCAGTTACTGTGCTAGGCAATGGGCAAAGAGTGGTGTACAATACAATGATTGTCCTCTTGGGGTTAGGGTTTAGTAGATAGTAAACAACATTGCATAATGTGATTGCTGCTTCAACTGTATGTTCTGCTACATTGGAACATAAGTGGGCATAGTTGACTTTACTTGACTGGCTCACTAAGGACTACCAAGGAGAGGACAGTGGACCTGGGTTCTCAGGAGTTGGTAGGAAGTATCTGGGCAGGAGGAAGTTTATGTTGGGGTCATTCTAGAAGAAATAAGTAGCATATATACATACATTCCTAAAGTTATTCTATTTTCCTGTTTCTAAAACTCTCAAAATATATATTACTATTTCCAGAGTTTTCAAAAATACATGACTGGCTGTACTTTCCTATGCCATTCATATGTTCACTACCAGACACAGCAATTTTTAATACTCCATGTTTTACTCCTGGAAAAAACAAAACAATCATAAGCATTGGTAATGCTGAAATTCTTTTCAACCACTGTGGCAGGAATTGCTAGTGGCTTATCTGAATCAATTTTTCTTTATGCCTTATAAGCAGAACACTGACTTACTTCTGGCTACAAGACTGCATTTTTTTGGCCTCCCTTTGGGTAGGGGAGATGGTTGGCAAAGAGATGGTTGCTTTATTTTTAAGTTTCTTAACGTGGGTTAAGAAACAATAGGGTTTTCTGGATTGTGTCTTGCAGGGGAGTCATAAAGTTATATGACATTGGACATAGACCTAAGTAAATATAACATGATTCTACCATAAGCCTGGGTATGCAATAAGTGCGTACCAACTCTTTAAACATATTAGGTTTTCACCTCAATGTGAGCTGCTTCCTGTTTTCACCATTCACTCACCCAAGGCCCCACAGTTCATGAGGGACAGGAATAAGACTTGAACTTTAGTTTGTTCCACTGCAAATTGGAATTGACAGGAGTAGGAATAGTGGGACTTGAGACAAGCATATGCAAAGCACACAGCCATTGGTCTTCGAATGTAGTTGGTGCTGAATCTATTACAAGTTTCCTTCACCCTTTCCACTTTAATTTTTGGTATACTGGACTGCAGCAATATCAAAACAAGCCTGTTGACAATCAGTGTGAATTCTTTGTAGTATGTGTGTGTAGTGTGTACTCACACACACATTAGATGAGGGAAAGCGGTGGTTCAGAGAAGATTGCATAGGTATCAAGATGCAATGGGGTCTTGTGTTTATGTGGACTGCAACAGCAGATATGTCAGCATCTTGGCACCTGGCCTGGAAAGTGAACCTCTTGATTGGGGCCTGGTTTCAATACCCATTATGAAATCAAGTTTGGCCTGTGAGCCAGACACCTTTTTATTCATGTTTGTCTTTACAGTTTCTATCACATATTTCCCTGATGTCTGGGCTGCTGTACAATGTAAACGTCATGATCAAACAGGGGCCTGAGGATCAGCTACTAGGCAAGACAAACAAGCCACATATGTGTATGGTTCTCATGCATACATACACATATGCAACATAAAGTTGTTCTCAATAGCAGCTTAAGGAAAAACTAGTAGCAGAAGTAGTCAGGGTGAGTGTTGTGAGAACAAGGCATTTGGCAGCTGCTGGATGCAGACCCAGTCTGACAACACTTCCGTGTTTGTCCACACCTGTAGAATCTGCCATTGCTGCTCCTGGTTTCATTCCAGCACTCATGCCTGCCATTTCCTGCCTCCCTGTGTTTCCCCTGCTGTCCCCTCCTCCTGGGATGGATGACACCCTCTAACTCATACACCTTTCAAGACTCGGTTAAAGCTCAATGATCTCTAGCAGCAGTTTAGATAGATTGGCTCTCTGCTAAATCTTGGGCTACTGGATAGAAGAGATCATATGTCTTAGTGATTGCAATTCCAAGGAACAAGAAACCACAAAACCCCAAAACATAATATGCATACTTAAGGATTTTATTTTAATGTAACAAAATGCTGGTATTAATAAGAGTATTTCATAAGAATATTCATAAAATTTAAAAACAAGTGAGATGGAATATTTGATACTTTCAAAATATTTTTATAAGCATAGTAAAATTCAAGTTAAATTAATGCTAAACACACCATTCTAATACATTGGATAAAAGCAAACTAAATACTGTACATAAAAATTCATAAAAACTTAATATTGTTCTTTTAAAACTCAGATTTAAGAACAGCATCATTTTCATATTGGCTGGATAGGCAATGTGTGAGGAGATTAATATCTTTCATTTCATTGGTTCTTATAATTCTGATACAGAAAAATGGGGATCAAAGGAAAGGGCTGGATGGCTTGAAGATAAATGAGCTGTTTTATAATCAAGAATCGTCAAATGCATCTTCTGGGAAAAAAGTTTTGATATTTAAAAATTATTCAAGTAAGTTCAATTTTCCAGTTTCTTTATTGTCTCTTTTGCATTCTACTTGCTTGGAAATCTTTCATCTAGAGCAAGTTTGTCCAACCTGTGACCGAAGACAGCTTTGAATACATCAACACAAATTTGTAAGCTTTCTTAAAACATTGAGTTTTTTGCAATTTTTTTAAAGCTCATCAGCTATCATTAGTGTATTTTATGCAGGACCCAAGACAATTCTTCCACTGTAGCCCAGAGAAGCTGAAAAATTGGTCACCTCTGATCTAGAGTAAGAAACATGCTTGCTGTTAGGTTCTATGAAGAAACAGAAGAGTATACACACACACACACACACACACAATACACAGGATTCTCCCTTCCTCTGCTTTTTGTTCTATTTGGGTCCTACATGGATTGAATGATGCACACTCACATTGAGGAGGGCCATCTGCTTTACCTAGTCTGCCAATTTAAATGCTAATCTTCTTCAGAAGCACAGACACAAGGTTTAATGAAATTACCTGGGCACTCCATGGTGCCCAATCAAAGTGACACATAAAATTTAGCCATTGCACCTGCAGTAAAATTTTCATAAATTGTCATTTTCTTCTTATCATGTCTTGCATATTAAGGAAACACTACATGTTCTCAATGACCATGACTATTTGATTTGAAGTTTAAATGTATATGGCTATATTAGGAGTCTCCAGAGGAAAGAACCAATGGAGTATATACAGAGATATTTAAAGAAGAGATTATAGGCATTGGCTCACATAGTTATGGAGACCAAGTTTTCCCATGATCTGCCATCAGCAAGCTGGAAAACTAGGAAAGCTGATGGTGTAATTCAGCCTGAATCTAAAGGCCTGAGTTGGGAGGTTGATGAGCCCAGAGGACAGGTAATACCAATGTTTGACGTCTGAAGGCAAGAGAAAATGTATGTCTCAACTGAAGCAGAGAGCAAATTTGTTCTCTCTGCCTTTTTGTTCTGTTCAGACCTTCAGTGGATTGGATGAAGTCCACCAATATTGCAAAGGGCCCCTCTGCTTTACTCAGTTCATCAGTTAGATTGCTGATCTCTTCTAGAGACACCTTCACAGATATACCTAGAAAACACGTTTTATTAGCTATCTGGTCTTCCTTTAGCTCAGTCAACACATAAAATTAACATCACAAGTCTACCCCTTGTCAACTTGGCACTTACAGACATTTCCTTACCATACCATACCAAACCACAGTTTCCAAATAAAGATAATAAGGTCAGAATTCTCTCTAACATGATGTAATCCTGTGTACAACTTAAAATTAATCCCTTCTCCCCAAAGTGAAAAGTTCTGAATGTTTAATCTGTTATCGTATACTTAGACGCTATGATGCGAAATTAACAATATTAAATAGTGACAAAGCCAATGTCTTATGTTACATAAGAGAATGACAGGAAAGAAAAAGGTATTGCTTAGTAGGTATATATACATGCAGAGATGTATTTGTAACAAAGTGAGAAAATATTCATGACAATTACAGTTCTCATTTCTATAACTGGCCACATGGTTGTAGCTCGTATTTATAACTATATTCTGCTACTACCCATTCTGTATTCTCTTTGCCTTAAGCAAGAACCTCAGCTGATCACAGTTATTTACTCTTCAGGGTGACCCAAACCTTCATTCCTGAAAGGTCTGGTTCACTTTCCTAACAATTTCTGTCTGGATTGGGTTATAGTTTTCCATTGATGTTAACAAAGGGACATAGTAATATTTAAAAACATCCTAAAGGGTCTCCTATATCCCAGACATTCTATTTTACCTCAGTTTTGGAGTAGTTCAATTTCCTCTTGGTAATCCGTATCAATCACCCCAGCCAACATAACTCCTTTCTTTTACTGTTGACTCAGACAGGAGGAATCCAGAGTGGTGAGGTGACAGCCTTAACTTGCATTTCAAAGGAATTATGGTTAGATCTCCTGGTGGATGCATTCTTTCCTCTGGGACTAAGACCTCTAGGCCAGCAGAGCATAAAGTTGGAACAGGAAGCAAAAGTTTTGCTAGTGAGTGAATGGGAGGTGCCACTCAATTTCTACCCCTTGATTCTTGGCTATCAGAAGTAGCACCATATATTGGACACTGATTCAGGGAGTGTACCGTCTGTGGAGAACCTTGCCCCAACTCTGCAAGGTATTGCAACCTAGTTAGCTCCTTCATCCTATGAAGCCAGCTACTTCAGGATGATAAGGAACATGGTAAGATCTGTTAATTTGATGAGCATGGGCCCATTGATGCACTTTTCTGTGATGTGAGTTCCTTGGTAAGCTGCTGTGTGGAATATCATTATGGTGGATAAGGCATTCTGTAAGTTTACAGATAATTTTGGCAGAAGCATTGCATTCAAGGAAGGCAAATACACATCCAGAGCAAATGTCTACTCTGTAAGAACAAAATGGTGCCCATCATGATGGAAGAGAGCCAATGTAATCAACCCTGCCACACTAGGTGGCTGGCTGATCTCTTCAAGAAGTGGTGCCAAATTGGAGGCTCAGTATCATCTTAGCTGCTATCAGATTGGACACTCAGCAGTAACCATGATCACAGTCAGCCTTGGTGAGTGGAAGTCCACATTGCTGAGACCCTGCATACCCTCCATCTCTGCCACCATGACCACTTTTTAAAATGAGACCATTGGACAAAGAGGTACTTGGGGGAAAAAAGACTGATTAAATGATCTATTCTGTGGACACCGATCACTTTAATTATTAAAATCCTTGTCATTTTTTCAGAATTTGCATGGGACAAAAATATCACTTTTTTTCTGGACAAAAATACCATACCTGGCCATTTCTTCTTAGCAAAGTCCACACAAGGTACAGTGTCCAAATTTCTGCCCACTGGCAGTGTTTCTCTTTACTACTGTTCTTTAAGTGTATTCCAGAGACAGGCTGTAGTACTGTTGCTATTCACTTTCAGGCAGCACCTTCATATTATACAGAATCATCTGTAAACCAGGCATGAATCTTCCCTTCCTCTGTCAACTGATCATCAGGAACTCCCATGAGGACATAGGTACAGGCTGGGAAACAGAGGCAGTATAGCAGGAGTTGGGAATACAAGCATTTGGGCCACTTCTTTATATAACCTATGTGTACCTTCAGGGCCTTCTTGAGCCTGATTGCACACATACAACTTCCACTTAATGTAGCATTGCTGTGCACACCTAACTTTATGGCTTGATGAGTCAGATAACTAGTGTATAATGAGAAACTCAGTTGAAATGGAAACTTGGTGACCCATGGTCAAGTGTTCCATTTCTACCAAGATCCAGTAGCAGTCCAAAAGGCATCTCTCAAAAGGGAAGTAGTTATCTGTAGATGATGGCAAGGCCGTGTTCCAAAATCCTAAAGGCTTCTGTTGCAAATCGCCAATAGGGCCCCGGCAAAGGCTCCAAACAGCATCTTTCCCCACTGGCATTTCAAGCACCACTGGATCTGTTGGATAATATGGCCCAAGTGTCAGAACAGCTTGCACAGCTGCCTGGACCTATTGCAGAACCCCCCCACCTACTTTTTTATTCTGGGCCTCATTCAAAACTGGCAGCTTTTCAGTTAACGTGGTAAATGGGCTGGAGTAACATGTCCAAACGAGAAATTCATTGCTTTCAACATCCAGATAGGTCCATGAGGTATTGTGCCTCTTTCTTGGTTGTGAGAGGGGCCAGATATTATAACTTATTCTTCACTTTAGAAGGGATATCTTGATGTACAACTGAGCCTCTAAAGGTTTCCCTGAGGTAGAAGCCGTCAGGGGATTGTACTTGGGTTTATTTCCCAGCTCCTGGCATGCAAATATCTTACCAATAAGTTTAGGATAGTTGCTAATTCTTGCTCATAAGATCAGCATGTCAATGTAATGAACCAATGTAATGCCCCATAGAAGGGAAAGATGGTCAAGATCTTTGGAAACAAATTATAACATAGAACAAAAGAGTTGATATACTCCTGAGGTAGAACAGTGAGGGTATATTTTTGGCCTTGCCAGCTGAAAGGAAACTGCTCCTGGTGGGTATGAACAGGTATGGATAAAAAGGCCAGGTTAATAACCATATACCAGGTACCAGGGGATGTGTTAATTGGCTCAAGCAATAAAATCACATCTGGTATAGCCGCTACAATTGGAGTTACCATTTGATTAAGCTTACAATAGTCTACTGTTATTCTCCAAGATCTATCTTCTGCATAGGTCAAGCAGAGTCGAATGGGGATGTAGTGGGAATCACTATCCCTGCATCATTCAGATTGTTGATGGTGGCACTAATCTCTGCAATCCCATCAAGGATGCCATATTGCTTTTGATGCACTATTTTCCTAGGTAGAGGCAGTTACAATGGCTTCTACTTGATCTTCTCCCATCATAATAGCCCTTATTCTACAGGTTAGGAAATCTATGTGGGGTTTCTACTAGCTGCTAAGTATATCTATTCCAATTATGCATTCTGAATCTGGGGAAATAAACACAGGATAGGTTTGAGGATCTACGAAACCCACTGTAAGACAGACTTGAGTTAAAATTCCATTGATAACCTGAACTCCATAAGCCCTACTCTGACTGGAGAGCCACAGTGATGTTTCGGGCTTCTGGAATCAATGTCCAGAAGCCCAAAGCATCAGAGCCTACATTGTCTTACATAGTAACTGCCTCAGGGTGGGCCATTACCATTTCCTCAAGCAATGCAGAGTTCATCTCCTCAGATTGAGGGAGGAAGGCTGTTATTGCTGGGAATCAGGAGTCCTGTCTTCTGGTAAAAAGGACTTATTTAGAGACTCAATTTCCCTAGCTTCATCAGAATCTTCCCATATGTCTACATTCCAACTTATAAGATCTCATTTGTTACCAGTCAGTTCCCTAACTTTAACAGTTGATAGCCTACAAAGCTTGAAATTCAACTTGCATTGCAATTTAGTCAATTGCAGGATCAGGTTCTGCATTCGATTTTTAGTTATTTAGCCCTGTAGCTACAAGAGATAAGGCATGCCTAAAAATTCTTAGGTCATTTATGTAGTGCCTGAGCTGAGAATTTGAGTCTCTAAGCTCACCCCCCTTTTTCCCCCACTTTGTCCAGTAGCATTAGCAGCAACAACCCAGTGCCATTTTTTAGTATTCCAAAAATGTTTGAAAGTATGTACCGAGTCACTTAACTCCTTGTTTCTAAGCAAGCAAGCTTCTTGATATAAGTGGTTGATTAGAAGTACCGAATGAAGATATTTTGTGTGTCCTTATAGTTTATGCCATAGAATATCACTGCTCTCTTTGTTACTGGAAATAGACTTATTAGCATCTTTAAATCTAATCAGATTAGAAAGCCAATTTCAGAAACCCCAGGAGATATCACCAAGCACCTAAAAGAATTCATTTACCATTAGATCTGCCTTGTAAGAAATGTAAAAGGTTATTTAAGTTGAAATAAAAAGACACTACTAGTCAGTAACTCAATGCCATATGAAAATACAAAGTTCTCTGATAAAGATAAATACATGGGGAAACAAAAACCTGTATTATTGAAATTTGGGTTTGTAGCTCAATTTTCAATTATTTTATCAAATTGAAGAGATACAAATATAAATGATTATTAATCTTATGTTAATGGGTGCACAATATATAAAGATGTAATTTGTGATACCAGTAACAAAGTGCAGATGGGGGGAGTTGTAAGGGAGTAGAGTTTTTGTATGTAATTAAAGTTATGTTGATTTCAGTTTAAAATATATTGTTATAAGTTTAGGATGTTAGATATACTGTAATCTCCACAATAACTATATATAGACTATAGAAGAAAGTGAGAAAGAAATCAAGGTCAGGTACAGTTCTCATGCCTGCACTGCCAGCACTTTGGGAAGTTGAGGGAAGAGGATTGCTTGAGTCTAGGAGTCCAAGACTAGCCTTGGCAACACAGTAAGACCTCATCTCTACAAAATAAGAGAACATTAGCTGCATGTGGTGTCACACCTGTAGTCCAAGTTACCCAGGAGTCTAAGGTAGGGAGGGCTCACTTGGGCTCAGGAGGTCAAGGCTACAGTGAGCTGTGATCATGCCACTATACTTCAGTCTAAGTAAACAGAAGGTGGACATTCTGTAAACCACCTCCTGGTGGCGGGGAGGGTGAGGGGCTTTGGACATTTTAAGGGCCAGGGGACTTTGGACATTCCAATTGTTACTTAAGTGGTTCACAGAAGTCAAGATAAGTGTTAGTTTACACGTTGTCTGGGTAGGGTGGGAATTACAGACCTTAGACAGAGGGAGAACCTATCTCTCCACCCTCTAAAAAAGAGAATCAAGCACATTACAAAGAACAGAAAAAGGAAACTATGAAACACAAAGGCAGGTAGTAAAGGAGGAAATGAGGTTTTTATTTTATTTTTTAATGCTATAAGACATACCAAAAAATGCCAAAATGGTAATAGTAAGTCCTTCTTTATCAGTAATTACTTTAAATGTAAACAGATTAAATTCTCCAGAGGATGGAAATTGGCAGTGTTGTAACCAGGCAAGGGTGAAATCACCACTGAGACAAAGACTAGGCCAAATTACAGGGTCTTTATTGCTGGCAGCCATGGAGAGCTTGCATCTCTCTAACCCATGGCCCTGAAAGGAGGGTGTCAAGAACTTTTATGCCCGTAAACCACCTCCTGGGTGGGGGTGAGGGCGAGGGGCTTCAGACATTCCAAGGGCCAGTGGAATCTGGACATTCTGTAAACCACCTCCTGGTGGGGGGGAGGGTGAGGGGCTTTGGACATTCCCAGGGCCAGGGGACTTTGGACATTCCAATTGTTACTTAAGCGGTTCACAGAAGTCAAGATAAGTGTTAGTTTACACGTTGTCTGGGTAGGGTGGGAATTACAGACCTTAGTTACTTATTACAAGTCGCAGGGGCCAAGATGGCGTTGGTTTGGACTGCTTGCCTGTCACATTTGGGTTACAGAGAGCCGTTTCAACAGAAAGCCGAGGTATGGTCGAGGTATGCAGTTTATGGGGCAATTACCACGTCACAGCAGAATTCATTTTAAAGAGACAAACAGGATCCAAGTATATGCTGTATAAATGAAATTCACTTTAGATGTACAAGTATATGTTGAAAATGAAAAGATGGAAAGAGATATTACATGAAATTAGTAACCAAAAGAGCAAGACTGGCTATGTTAATACCAGACAAAATATACGATAGTCAAAAACTGCTAAAAGAGAAAAAAAATTCAACAATGATAAAAGGGGCAATTTATTAAGATAGAATTCTAAACAAATGTACCAAACATCAGAGTTCTTAAATATATGAAGCAAACATTGACAGAATTGAAGGGAGTAATAACTTTACAATTATAATAGGAGATGTCAATATCTCAATTTTCATAATGGATAGAACAACCATACAGAAGACCAGTAAAGTAATAGAAGACTTGGACAACATATAGGCCAATTGGACCTAACCAACATATACGTTCTACCCAAAAGCAAGTTGTACATTTTTCTCTGGTATACATAGAACTTTCTAATTCTCAGAATAGACCATAAGTTAGACCACAAAATAAGTCTTCAATAAGTTTGAGGCAAATCTCTTACATATAAAGGTATCTTTTCCAATCACAAAGGAATGAAACTAGAAATCAGTAGAAGGAACATTGAATAGCAGCATGCAAAATGAGTTTGGACACTTACACTATACCTAAGAGTTAACCTCAAATGGCTCAAAGACCTAAACACAAAAACTAAAATTATAAAACAGGGTAAAAGCTTCATAATATTGGATTAGGTAACATTTTATTGGATATAATACCAAAAGAACAGGCAGCAAATATAAAGATAGATTGGACTATATCAGAATTAAAAACTTCTGAGCACCAAAGGGTTTAATCATCAGAATAAAAAGGCAACGATGGCATGGAAAACATTTGAAAATCATATCTGACAAAGTGCTAATATGTAGAATATATAAAGAGCTCCTACAACTCAGTACCTCATTAAAAAATGGGCAAAGATTTGAGTGAACATTTCCTTAAAGATTGACAAATGGCCAGTGAGCACATGAAAAGATGCTCAACATCACTTATAATCTGAAAAATACAAATCACACTGAGGTACTATTTCATATTCTCTAGAATTACTACTATGAAAAAAATGACAAACAGAAAGTGTTAAATGTTAGTAAGTGGTAAGGGCTTAGAAAAACTGGAGCCATGTGCACTATTAGTAGGAATGTTAATGGTATGGCCACTATGGGAAACAGTATGGATATTCAAAAAATAGAAAGAGAATATGATCCAGCAATTCCACTCCTGGGTGTATGCCCAAAAGAATTAAAAGCCTGATCTTGAAGAGATATTTGTATACCCATGTTCATGGCAGCATTATTCACAATAGCCAAAACGTGGAAGCAACCCAAGTATTCATTGATAGATGAACAAATAATATATGCATACAGTGTAATATTTTTCAGCCTTAAGAAAGCAGAAAATTGATACTTGCTATAATCAATGTACTTTGGAGATAATGTTAAATGAAATAAGCCAGTCATAAAAGGATACAATGTATGATTTTACTTGTGAGGTAGTTAAACTCAGAAAGTAGAATGGATGCTATGTGCTGGAGAGAGAGGGAATTGGCAGTTATTATTTAATAGGTACAGAGTTTGTTTTTTTAATAGGAAAAGAGTTCTAGGGATGAATGGTGGCAATGGGAGAACAATGTGAATGTACTTAAGGCACTGAACACTAAAAACTTACTATCTTTTGTGAAGCATCTGTTTATGTCCTTTGCTCATTTTTTGATTGGATGTTTTTTAAATTTAAGTTCCTTGTAGATTCTGGATACTAGACCTTTGCCAAATGCATAGTTTGAATATTGTCTCCCATCTTGTAGGCTGTTAACTCTGTTAGTAGTTTCTTCTGCTGTGCAGAAGCTCTTTAATTAGGTCCCACTTTCAATTTTTATTTTTGTTGCAATTGCTTTTGGGGACATAGCCATAAATTCTTTGCCAAAGCCTATGTAGAGAAGGGTATGTTTAGGTTTTCTTCAAAGATTTATAGTTTGAGGTCTTACATTAAATCTTTGATCTATCTTAAGTTGATTTTTGTATACAGTGAGAGGTAGGGATCCAGTTTCATTCTTTGGCATATGGCAAGCCAGTTTTCCTAGAACAATTTACCAAATAGGGAGCCCTTTCTACATTGTTTTTGTTGATTTTCTCAAATACCAGGTGTTAGTAAGTGTGTGGGCTTATTTCTAGGTTCTCTATTCTGGTCAACTGGTGTATGTGTCTTTTTGTACCAGCACTGCGCTGTTTTGATTACTGGAGTTTTATAGTATAGTTTGAAATCAGGCACTGTGATGCCTCTGGCTTTGTTCTTTCTGCTTAGAATTGCTTTGGCTATTTGGGCTGTTTTTGAGTCCAGGGGAATTTTAGAACAGATTTTTCTAATTCTCTGAAAAACATCACTGATATTTTGATAGGGATTGTGTTAAATCTGTAAGTTTCTCTGGGCAGCATGACCATTTTAACTATATTGAGTCTTCTAATCTATAAGCATAAATATTTTTCCATTTATTTGTGTCATCTGATTTTTTTCAACAATGTTTTGTAGTTCTCCTTATAGAGATATTTCACCAACTTGGTTAGATGAACTCCTAGGTATTTCATTTTCTTTATGGCTATTGAAAGTGAGACTGTGTTCTTGATTTGGTTCTCAGCTAGAACATTATTGGTGTGTATAAATGCTGATTTTTGTACATTGGTGTAGAAGACATACAAGCTAACAAACATGTAAAAAACTGTTTAACATAACTAATCAGAGAAATGTAAATCAAAACCACAGTGAAATACTATCTCACACTAGTCAAAATAGCAATTATTTTTAAAAAACCACAGATATTGGTAAGCCTGTGGAGAAAAGAGAGTGCTTATACATTGTTGGTAGGAATGCCAACTAGTTCAGCCACTGTGGAAAGCAATTTGGATTCTTTTAAGAACTTAAAACAGAACTACCATTCGACCCAGCAGTCCCACTACTGGGCATATAGTCCAAGGAAAATAGTACATTCTGTCAATAAGATACACACACCTATATGTTCATTGCAGTGTTATTCACAATAGCAAAGACATGGAATCAACCTTAGTTGCCCATCACAGCAGATATGTAAAATGTGGTACATATATACCATGGAATACTATGCAGCCATAAAAAGAATGAAATCATGTCCTTTGCAGCAACATGGATGGAGCTGTTGGCCATTATCCTAAGTGATCTAATGCAAGAACAGAAAATGAAATACCATGTGTTCTCACAAGTGGGAGCTAAACATTGAATACATGTGAACATGAAGATGGGAACAATAGACACTGGGGACCAGTAGCTGGGGGAGGAAAAAGGGGTTGGGGGCTGAAGAACCACCTGTTGGGTCCTACACTTACTGCCTGGGTGATGGGATCATTAAGACCCTCAGCCTCAGTGTCAATTTACTCATGTAACAGTTGGCATGTGTACCCTTTAATCTATAATAACAGTTGAAATTTTAAAAACTTAAAGTAACTGATTTGGGGAAGTCTTTTAGGGGAAGTGAAATGTATTTCCTTGGTCCTTCAGGAATGAGAATTATTACTGGGGCAAGGGAATTTGGGAAGTGTCATTCCTAGGCTTCTAATCCCTATAGTAAAGGGGAAGGCAGAGAAGCAGGCATGTTAGCCATTTTTGCATTATATATTTCACCACAATTGAAGTTTTAAAAGTTTAAAAATAATAAAGTAGGTTGAGGACATTTTATGGAATGAAAATTTTATAAAAATGTTTATATTTGTGTTTGCCCTGTTTTAGCACATGTAAAGTGGTAATTAAGGAGAACTTAAGGAAGGGATTCTTTTCAGAGAATTCTGCAGAATTCAATGAACTGTGCTGGGTATCATGCATTCATTCCTTCAAATCCACTCTCCACCTAGCTTCTGTCTGCCATCTATCCCAAAAGGTTGATCAGTCTGGATGATATCCATGGTCTTTTTTATCCTTCAGCTGTGGATAAGCTAGGCCAGTGGAGACTCTGCTCATAATTTTTACACGTTGTTACTGGCCTTTGTCATATTGATTTTTAAGAGCTCTTTATATAAGTAGATAGTCTAAATAAATAAATTCCTATGTGTGGAATAGCAGATATGATAGGGCAAAGATGCTGTGGGAGAGGAATAGATTGTCAGTGTAATTTCTCCACAGGTACGCAGTCTCTCTTGCCCCTACCCTCTTCACCCTCTCCGTCTCCATCCAATCCACCCCAGCAAGATCTACTTGACATAAACCTGCATAGATCTTGCTTATGACACGTCTGTGATGAGATGGAAAAACTGGAAAGTGTATATTTTGGCTTGGAGTCAGGAGATCCTGTTTTGATTTATCTAACTGGGTAACCTGGGAGAGCTATTATGTCTCTTGTAAGGTAGCTGACAATGCCTAATTTTGTGGGGAAGCTTTCACAATATGTGAAAGAATCCAGCAGTGTCTAGTCAAGAAGGTGCACAGTAGATGCTAAAGCTGGAAGGAGGACAAAGGGAATCATCTCTAGCATTCTCATTCCTCAAGAACCAAGGAAATATATTTCACTTTTTCTAAAAGACTTCCCCAGAATCTCCTTCTGACTTAGATGCAAGGGAGATATTTCCAAACTAAACATAATCAAATGCTGCTCTTGCTAATGCAATACTAATTTTATTCCTTGTACAGCATTTCAGTTTTTCTAAGTATTTCCATACTGATAGTGCTGCTGACCCTTCCATTTGCCTTTTATGCTCCATTACAACAGTCATTGTATTAGTTCAGGGTCTCCTCTCCTCACTTTAACTGTAGTAGTTGCTTCCTCACTCTGCCTTCTTGTCTGTAGCTTGGCTTGACTAGCTTCACAACTCTTCTACAGTCTCCAGAAGGAATTGTGACTTCCTAACATGGGAACCCAAGGTCTGTTGCAAAACCTCATTTTCTGAAACCCTTGTATCTGTTATCACTGCTGGACATGTGACCATTGACTCATTTCTACCTTCCAATTCTCACATGAATGCATCTGACTGATGTACAACTCTGGGAACAAGGGAATTTGGGAAGTATAGTTCCCAGGCTTCCAATCCCTATGATAAAGGGGAAGGAAGAGAAGCAGATAGAAATATGTGCTTGAACACAACCAAAGCCCCATATTACCCAGCTATCCCTTCCTAGTGATTGGGCCTCAATGTCTTCTTCAGTTTCTCCTTCCTCCCTCATTCTGTGCTCTAGTCTCACTGAACATCTGGCTCTTTCCTGGGATGTATCCTGGCTCATGCTCTTTTCCCTCAGTGGCCCTTTCTTCCTACAATTTGCCTAGCTCAGATTCACCCCTCCTTTAGGAATTAATTAATACTTCACCTTCTTATGAAGCTGTCCTGACCACCCTGTCTGGTTGGGTGCACTTTGCCCTTGTTTCCACTTCACCATATATTCATGTCATGTCTTACACTCATCTGTTTACTTGTCTGTCCTCCCCAGAGGTTGCAGCCTCTAGAAGTTAGGGATTATATTTCAGTCTTGATATCTGTAACACAGTATCTTTTATTTAATACTGATTTATCCACAGGAAAGAAAAGACATTCAGCAAATATTTATACCACACATAGCCACAAGCCAGATACCATAATGGTCTTATCCATATTTTTACACCCACAAATTATCTACTTTTAAGATTCACTAGGAGACACAAGCAAATAATACCATAACAAAAAGAGAAAAGGCTAGAAGTTGGTATGAGGATTGGAGGAGAATGTGCCACAGATAAGCATGAGAAGATGCAAACAACCATGCTGAAACATTTTCATCTATTTAGAGAAAATCACTGTGATACTTTCTGCCACCAATTATCTTTCCTCTTCCAATTAATGAGTGAAAGGGCCACCTATGGAGTCAGGTTTGTACCCAATCCACTTCAGTATAATCCTACCTGCTTCTACCACCAGGAGCAGGGTAGTTACCAGAGACCTCAAACTTCTCTTCTGTATACTTACAAGGAGAAATTCATCCACAAACTGCTTCCACCCCCAGCCGTGAGACAGGCCATTAAAGCACAGGATACAACTCCCCTGGGTGGACCAGCCCTTCAGGAACCTGCTGCCTCCTTGAGCCTGAAAGCCTTGGGGTTTCTGGCCCTGTCAAGGGTAATTAGGGACTCCTGTACAAATGAAGCCTGCAGTCCATCAAATGTACAGTCGTATGTGGTTGGCAGTGAGTGGGGCTATGGCTTAGCAAGTACTGGAATCTCGTTATGGAGACACGTGATCCTTGTGTGCTTTGCTAGGAGGAACCAGACCCTTTTTTTTCCTCTGCTTTCTCCTATGTTTCCAATCGGTCTGCAGCCCTGAGATGATTGCTTATTAGGAGAGAAAGGTGAAAGTACGTAAAAATCTCATCTTCTTAGATACAGAACTGTATGCTCAGTTAACGTTTAAACTTTTAAGGCTTTGGTCTCAGAGACCTAAGCTGGGAGCAGGAGACACTTATTCAGGCCTTCTTTACACATAAACATGTTTCAGCTCATTCCCTTGCTCTATGAAGAACACAAGTTGGTTCTTAACGTTTTCTCCCACAGATCCCTTTGGAAAACTGAAGAAAGCCATGGATCCTCGGGAAGTGAGTAGGTGCAACTTATATCTTAGCTACATTAAAACTTGGTTTTTATCTCTCACTATCCTTTTACAGTATAATGATTGGGAACAATTTTCCCCTGTACCTAGACATAAATCCTAACAGACCCTATTTCCCAGGATGTAAATCCTAACAGATTCCTTCACACCTAAATACTATGTCTGTAGTCACTTTATGTTAAAGCACAGGTTTCATTCAGAAGTCAGAATATCCAAGATATTAACCTAAACTCCAAACTTTATTTGTAGTGTGTTCTTTCTTAGTTTGGGCCTGCTTGTATGGAAGGCTCAAAAAGGGAAGGAGGGAAATAAAGTGATAGGAAAGTTCTTACTGGAGCTGGCCTTATGTTCTAGTTGTGGCAAATGTTTGGAGTAGACTCCTTTCCTTGTCCTTGCGGTTTTGGAGCTTCTTGCTGGGCACCACCTGAGTCTATAATATTTGTGATGTGGGCCAGGCACATTCTCTTTACATGGCTTCTGGAAGCCTCTCCTTAAGATCTAGATTTTAGATCCTTGCTTTCAAATTTTCTAGACCTGTGGCAGAAGCTCTTGGGCAGGTGATACGGTTTGGCTGTGTTGCCATCCAAATCTCACCTTGAATTGTAATAATGCCCACATGTCAAGGGCAGAGCCAGGTAGAGATAATTGAATCACGGGGGAGGTTCCCCCATACTGCTCTCTTGGTAGTGAATAAGGCTCATGAGATCTGATGGTTTTATAAATGGGAGGTGCCCTGCACAAATTCTCTTACCTGCCGCCATGTAAGATGAGCCTTTGTTTCTTCTTTGCCTTCTGCCATGATTGTGAGGCCTCCCCAGCTATGTGGAACTGTGAGTCTATTAGACCTCTTTCCTTTATAAATTACCTAGTCTTGGGTGTGTCTTTATTAGCAGTGTGAGAACAGACTAATACAGCATGTTTCATACTACCTTTGGGTGTCTGTCTTCCTCCTACTTCTGGCCCTAGGAAGCACTCCCACATCTCTAGTCTCAATTGAACCTGGGGTGCAGACTGACCTTAGAGCCGACTCTGTCCCTGTGCCACAGGTAGCTTCAGCTTTCCCAGGAGTGATTCCTGCATTCGTCTTATGTCTCCCCACATCTTTCATTGGTACTGTGGAAGTTCCCTTGACATTAGTGAAGAAATTAGCATCCCCCCAACCCTTCCCTGACTCTTTTGGATGGAGATGGAATCTCCCAGACAGTAGCTACTCTCTTCATACATCCTTTGTTTTTTCTACATTCTTAGCCTCTCTTATGCCCTTGATCTGCCCTGGATCCCAAGAGACTTGGATCTGGTTCTCTGAATTTCTTTTGGTATCTGTTATCTGAAAATATGGGATTACAAAGGACATGAAAGATAGACTATCACATTGGTGTATTAATAAAAATGAAAGAGTCCCGACTTCCTAAACAATATATACATACTTTTCATATGGTTTCAGGGATTTAAGCCAATAAATAGAAGCCAGGGCAAGAGTGCTTAGGTTAGACTCATTCAATTTTTATTCAGTTCCTGCAACATTCCTATATCCTATATTAGTGGGACATCAACTAATGCAATAGGAATACAGGGGGCAAATATCTTTGAGGCCTTACCTTTCAAAATATGTAAACCAGTTACCAGAGTACTCTGTGATAAATGCTGTAACGGAATAGGGAGGTGTGGGGGAAAAGCATTGGTATCAAATGAGGAAAAGTCTCACAAGAAATAATACTTTAAAGGAGATCCAAGATAGAAAAAATGGGGTAGAGGTAGTGGAGGGTACCCCAAGAGGAAAAGATCACCAGACGTAAAAGTGGAGAACTGTAACAGGATGGAGAAAGCAGTTCTCACAGGGGCACCTGATGGAAGATGAGGCTAGAAAAGGTAGCAGGGGTGTGGGGCCTTGATTGCCTTACTCAGGAGGTTCTCTAACATTCTTCTAGGTAACCATGTTGCTCATTGGGATTAACTTCAGATCAGTGAAGTAGACAGCAAGCCATGATGGAGCATCTTTAGTAAGGTTTAGTAACCATCTTTTGGCATGAGGTTATGACAGCCTGGATGCAGGCTGGGGAGTAATGGAGGAAAAGGTAGAATTAATAAAACTTGAATGTAGCAGGAGTAAGGGACAGGAAAGGTCTAATATGGCTAAGGTCCATGACTTAGGAAATATAGTAGCTATTTTCAGAGAGAAAAAGAACACAGATGGAAGCAGAACAAAATGGTGAAACAGAAAATTCCACCAATCATCCCCCACCCCACAAGGACACCAAGTTAACAGCTATCTACACAGAAAAAGACATATTTATAAAGAGCCAAAAGAATCAGGTGAGCCCTCTCAGTACCTGGTTTTAACTTCATATTGCTGAAAGGGGCACTGAAAAGTTAGAAAAACAGTCCCAAATCACCATCACCACCTCTCCCCTAGCCCCAGCAATACCTACGTGGTATGGAGAGTCTCTGGTTGCTGAGGGAGGCAGAACACAGCAATTGGGAGGCAATGAACACAGTGATGTTCTTTTAGAGCAGAAAGGAAACCTGGACCAAACTCAGCTGATCCACACCCACAAAGGGAACTTTTAAACCAGCCCCAGCCAGAGGAGAATCTCTGATCCCAGTATCTGAACTTGACTGCCCACAAACCTCACCACCAAGGGCCGAAGCAGTCTTGGTCTCCAGGTAAACTTAAAAGGCAGTCTAGGCCATAATGACTGCAGCTTGTAGGCAAGTCCTAGGGCTAAACTAGGCCCAGAGACAGTGTACTTGGGGGTACACCACCTACTGAGACACGAGCTGGGGCAGCCAAGGGAGTGCTAGCATCAACCCTCCCCTACTCCCAGGCATACAGCTCAAGCTACAAAAAAGAGACCCCTACCTTCTGCTTGGGGATAAGGAAGAGCGGGGAGGACTTTATTCTGCTTGGATACCCGCTCAGCCACAGAAGGATAGGGCACTAGAGTCAAGAGGCCCCCTTTGTAGGGCTTAGCCCCCAGACATTTCTAGAGAGACACCCTGGGCCAGAAGGGAACCAGCTGCCTTGAAGGAAAGAACACAGTCCTGCCAGCATTTATTACCTGCTAAAGTGCTGAAGGAAAAACTTTTCACCCTAGAATAGTACATCCGGCAAAAATATTCTTCAAACATGAAGGGAAAATAAAGACCTTCCCAAACTAATAAAACCTGAGATATTTCATCAAAACCAGACCCATCCTACAAGAAATGCTAAAGGGAGTACTTCAATCAAAAGGAAAGACATTAATGACAATAAATAATCACCTGAAGGTACGAAACTTACTGATAATAGTAAGTACACAGAAAAACACCATATTCTAAACACTAACTGGTATGTAAACTACTCTTACCCTAAGTAGAAAGACTAATGAATCAGTCAAAAATCATAATGACAACTTCAAGAAACAGTAGAATAAGATACAAATTTTAAAAATTAAAAAGCGGGGGGACAAAGTTAAGATGAGTTTTTAGTTCTTTTTGCTTGCATGTTTGTTTATGCAAGCTTTGTGGTGACCTCAAACCAAAAAACATGCAACAGACACACAAAAAAATAAGGAAGAAACTAAATTGTATCACCAGAGAAAATCATCTTCACTAGAGGAAGACAGGAAAGAAAGAAATGAGACCACAAAACAACCAGAAAACAAATAAAATGACCAGAGTAAGTCTTTATCAATAATAACATTGAATGTAAGTGGACTAAACTCGCCAATCAACAGACAGATTGGCTAAATGGATGAAAAAACAAGACCCATTGATCTGCTGCCTACAAGAAACACACTTCACCTATAAAGACACACATAGACTGAAAATAAAAAAAGACAGAAAATGATATTTCATGCCAATGGAAACAAAAATAAAACCAGGAGTCACTATACTTACATCGGACAAAATGGATATCAAGACAAAAACTATAAGAGACAAAGAAGGTCTCTATGTAATGATAAAGGGGTTGATTCGGCAAGAGGATATAACAATTTTAAATATACATGTGCCTAAAACAGGAGCACCTAGATATGTAAGGGAAATATTAGCGCTAAAGACAGACAGACCTTAATATAGTAATAACTGGAGACTTCAACACCCCACTTTCAGCATTAGACAGATTCCAGATAGAAAACACTTAAATCTGCACTGTATACCAAATGGATCTGATATTTACACAATATTTCATCCAAGAGCTGTAGAATACATATTCATTTTCTCAGCACATGGATCATTCTAAGGATAGATTATATGTTAGGTCACAAAACAAGTCTCAAAACATTCAAAAATCTGAAATAATATCAAGCATCTTATCTGACCCCAATGAAATAAAACTAAAAACAGAAGGAATTTGGGGAACTATACAAGTACATAGAAATTAAACAATGTTTCTCATGATGAGTGGATCATTGAAGTTAAGAAGGAAACTGAAAACCTTCTTGAAACAAATGATAATGGAAACACAACATACCAAAACCTGTGCGACACAGCAAAAGCAATAATCGGAGGGAAATTTATAGCTATAAGTCCCCACATCAAAAGTGGAACAACTTTAAACTAATGATACATCTTAAAGAATTAAAAAAGCAAGAGCAAACCAAACCCAAAATTAGAAGAAATAAAGACTAGTGCATAAATAAGTGGAAAAAATATAAAAGATTAATGAAGTAAAAATTTTTTTGAAAAGTTAAAGAAAATCAACAAACATAGCCAGACTAAGAAAAAAAGAAGATCTCAATAAAATCAGAAATTAAAAAGGAAATATTAGTGGCTGCCATGAGCAACTATATGCCAATGAATTGGGATATCTGAAAGAAATGGATGAATTCCTAGATACATATGACCTACCAAGATTGTACCAGGAAGAAATTCAAAACCTGAACAGACTAACAACAAGTAATGAGATCAAAGCCATAATGAAACGTCTTCCAGTAAATAAAAGCCCAGGACCTGATGGCTTATTGCTGAATTCTACCAAACATTTAAAGAATAATACCAATTCTACTCAAATTATTCCAAGAAATAGAGGAGGAGGGCATACTTCCAAATTCATTGTATGAGGCTAGTAGTACCAAAACCTGAGAAAGACATCAACAGAAGAAAACTCTAGGCCACTATCTGATGAATATAGATGCAAAAATCCTCAAAAAATATGTTAGCCAACCAAATTCAACAATACATTAGAAGGATCATTAATCATGACTAAGTGAGATTTATCCGTAGGATGCAAGATGGTTCAAGATGTGCAAAAATAAATGTGATACATCATATCAACAGAAAGGATAAAAACCATATGATAATTTCAGTTGATGCTGAAAAAGCATTTAAGATGTAACAGCCCTTCATAATAAAAACCTTAAAAAAACTGGGCATAGAAGGAACATACCTCAACATAATAAAAACCATATGACGGACTCACAGCTAGCACCATACCAAATGGGGAAAAACTTAAAGCCTTTTCTCTAAGATCTGGAACATAACAAGGATGCCCACTGTCACCACTGTTATTCAACATTACTAGAAGTCCTATGTAGAGCAATAATACAAGAGAAAGACATAAGGGATATCCAAATTGGAAAGAAAGAAGTCAAATTATCCTTGTTTGCTGATGAAAAAACCTAGAGACTCCACAAGATAACTATCAGGACTGATAAATTTAGTGAAGTTGCAAGGTGCAAAAACCAACATACAAAAATCAGTAGCCTTTTTATGTACCAACAGTGAACAATGCAAAAAAGAAATTTAAAAAGCAATTGCATTTACAATAGCCACTCATAAGATCAAATACCTGGAAATTAACTTAACCAGATAAGTGAAAGATCTTTATAATGAAAACTATAAAAAACTGATGGAGGAAATTTAAAGAAGACATACAAAAAAATGGAAAATTAATCTATTCATGGGTTGCAAGAATCAATATTGTTAAAATGTTCATGCTACCCAAAGCAAGCTACAGATTCAACGCAATCCCTATCAAAATACAAATGACATTCTTCATGGAAAGAGAAAAAAATCCTAAAATATATATGAACTCACAAAAGACCTAGATTAGCCAAAGCTATCCTAAGCAAAAAGAAAACTGGAGGAATCACATTATTTGACTTCAAAATTATACTACAGAGCTTTAGTAAACAAAACAGCATGGTACTGGCATAAAAGCAGACACATAGACCAATGGATCAAAATAGAGAGCCAGAAGCAAACCTACACACCTACAGTGAACTCATTTTTGATAAAGGTGCAAGAGCATATGCTGGGGAAAAGATGCGTCTTCAGTAAGCAGTTCTGGGAGCACTGGAAATCCACATGCAGAAGATGGAACTAGGCCCGTCTCCCCGTGTACAAAAATCACATCAAAACAGGTCTCACACTTAAATCTAGACCTCAGACTGTGAGACTACTACAAGAAAACATCGGGGGCAATCTCCAGCACGTTTGTCAGGGCAAAGACTTCTTGAGCCCCATCTCGCAGGCATAGGCAACCAAGGCAAACATGGACAAATGAGATCACGTTAAGTTAAAAAGCTTCTGCACAGCACATGATGCCAAGTGAAGGCACAACCCACACAGTGGGAAAATATAGTTGCAAACTACTCCTCTGACAAGAGATTAACAACCAGAATATATAAGGAACTCAACTCTAGGGAAAAAAGCTAATCTGATTAAAAGATGGGCAAAATATTTGAATTAGACATTTCTCAAAAGACATACAATGTCAAAACAGACATAGAAAAAGGTGTTCAACGTCATTAATTAGAGAAATGTAAACAAAAACTATAATGAGATGTCATCTCACCCCAGTTAAAATGGCTTATATCTAAAAGAAAGGCAGTCACAAATGCTGGTGAGGCTGTGTAGAAAAGGGAATCCAGGAAGGGGAACATCACACATCAGGGCCTGTTGGGGGGTAGGAAGGCTAGGGGAGGGATAGAAGGGGGTGGGGGAGTTAGGGAGGGATAACATTAGGAGAAATACCTAATGTAGGTGACTGGGGGATGGATGCAGCAAACCACCATGGCATGTGTATACCTATGTAACAATACTACATGATCTGCCCATGTACCCCAGATCTTAAAGTATAATAATAAAAAGGGAATCCTTGTACACTATTAGCAGGAATGTGAATTAGTACAACCACTATGGAAAGCAGTTTGAGATTCCCCAAAAAACCAAAAATTTAACTATCATATGATCTAGCAATCTCACTGTATGAGACTACTGTATGAGATCACTGCTAGTTATATACCCAAAATAAAGGAAATCAGTATAGAGTGTAGATAAGAGAAGCTAGGAGCATTGGTCAAAGGAGCCATATCAAGAATTAGCTTCAAAGGGTAAACCCACTGTAAGAACATGAATTGAATTAAGGTGTTAGGGCTGACATGTCAGCCTGAGGACCTTGACCAGACCAGCAACTATGGTTCCTATGCCTGTCAAATCTCTAATAATAATCTTTATGTACTAGAAAAAAAAAAGACTTATTTGGTTTCTATCCATCACCTCTACTCCTGGCCACAAATAATGCTTGGGTCATCCCTGTCAGTTGTCTATCCTCCCTTACTTTCGATGGCAGGGACCCCTGCTTCTGGATTCTGTCCTTTGCTCTATAGCTAGCTCTCTCAGCTATGTTTTATTTCAATATTGAGTGCATCTGATGTTTACTAAAATACTGCTCAGTAAAAATAAAGAAGCCCTGTTTATGCTTTTTTATGTACACAAACATGAGGAAAAGCTAAACGTCTGTATATGACTCTATAAACAAAGAGTCAAGAGATTCTTTGATTACTCTTCGCTAATTGAAACTGTTGGTACTGGAAAAAAAATGCTTATTCTTTTTCAATCTTTGGAAGAGGCTGTGACTCTGACTCATTGTAGAGTTACTCTATGATGAGAACCAAGCAGTTCATCAATTTCAGGGTATTGAGGACAAGCCAGAGATCAGAGCCAGGAAAGAGGCAAATGGACTGCAAACATTACCTAGGAGGCAAAGAGAGTGACCAAAGAGGTGAAACCAAGGCCAGTTGTCAAGTGTCAGTGGTTACAGGTCATATCCTAACTCCGGAGGCATTGTATCATAGTTGAAATATGAAACCTCAAGCAGCAAGGACTTGGCTGATGTTAGGGTCACCAGATGCCAAGGTGGCTAAGAGTTGTAATAAAAGTTAACTTAAGCATGTTAAGTTATGGCAAAAGTTAACTTCAGAATATTAATTGTGGAGCACTTTAGAATAGTGTCAAGAATAAGATTTGAGTATCTTACGAATTTCTCCCAAGCTCCAGAATCACACATACAGCCACAGACTCAATATCTCTACTTTATTCTCTCCAGCCTCATACATGGCCAAACCCAGGGCTATAGACATAAGCTGAGGGAATTATGCTGCACATAAGTGGTGGGTCTGAGCTATCTGTTTATTAGCTTGTTTGAACCTTCCAGTTGTGCCCATGTTTGATCTTTAATATATCATTTCAATCTTTTGATGGAGTGTTGCTGGACCCATCTGACCTTATGATTTGGTGGGTCTGGCAGGATTCAGCTCATGATAGACAGCTGTGGGGGTATTATCGCATTCAATTTGGTGGTGGGAGTTGAGGGTAGTTTGAAGGATTAACTGGTAATAGAGTACAAAAATGCCCCATCTCTCTTCTGTTTCTACTTCTATCAAAGAAAACATTTTTCAAGCTATGAAATAGTTATGAGGGTATAAACAAAGTTAGGAGAAAAGATGAACTAAATTATGAACTATAAACTATAAGTTATCTCTACTTTTTCTAGGCTCAAAAGAGCACATCTGAAAGTAATTTTTTAAAACTTGTAGGTTTGACATAGGGATACTTTTGTTAATCAGAGAAAGAATAGAATGCAAGAGTTGAAAATATGCAACTTCTGTAAAAGGAGAAGATAGAAAATTATAGATTGAAATAGAAGATTGAAAATTATAGACCAGTGGCCTTAATGTCGACTCCTAGTAAATTCTAGAAGAGATTACTAAGCAGTTAGAGAAGTAATAGAGAAGAAAGCATTATCTATGAGGAACTACTATGTTAAATATCTTACTACATGAATTCCTTTTAAAAAGGAAGCTTTAAATTGGTTAAATAAAGGGCTGTATAGTTATCCATTAGAGGTGATATGGCGTTGCTCAGAAAAGCTAACATAGGCCTAGGGATAACAGTGAATGCATATTGTCTATTCCAGGGGCCTATGTTGTGATTATCATCCCACGACTTGCCATAAATTCCACACACATTTATTCCCAATGGAAACTTCTACTATCATAGGGTTTGCCAGATCTATGGCCCAAGCAACAGGGCCGATTGCATCATGGCCTGGACAAACATCTGGATTTTTTTTCTGCTCTAGGTCTGGTCAAGGCTGTCAGGCTTTCTTTCATATCACCTGGGACATAAGCCAGAGCAGCTCCCCTGTGTGTGGGATCAGCTTCCTCCAGAACCTGAGGCCCATCAGGCATTGTGCTTCCTCCTTTGTGGCAGGAGATATAAGTTGCAACAATTTGTTTTCTTACTTTAGAGGAAATTCAAGAACACCTTTGACCATTGGACCTCTAAATATTTTATGGATATGGCAAACCTTTTAATATTCTGGAGTATATGTGTCTTACCAAGGCCACCAGTATGCTGGCTAACTCTTGCTTATCTGGGTCAATCAGCAGAAGTTCATTGATGTAATAGATCATTGTAATTTTTTTTTATTGTACTTTAAGCTCTGGGGTACAGGTGCACATCCACAGGGTTGTTGCATAGGTACACACATGCCATAGTGGTTTGTAGTCTCCGTCCCCCATTGCCTACATCAGGCATTTCTCCCAGTGTTTTCCCTCCCCAGTCTCCCTGTGCCCCCACTGTCCCTTGCCTAGCCCCCTACACCCCAACCTACCCCAGTGTGTGATGTTCCCCTCCCTATGCCTACATGTTCTCATTTTTCAACACCTGCCTATGAATGAGAACATGTGGTGTTTGGTTTTCTGTTCCTGTGTCACTTTGCTGAGAATGATGGTTTACAAATTCATCCATGTCCCTACAAAGGGCACAAACTCGTCATTTTCTATGGCTGCATAGTATTCCATGGTGTATATGTCCACATTTGCTTTGTCCAATCTATCAATGATGGGCATTTGGGTTGGCTCCAGGTCTTTGCTATTGTAAATAATGTCTCAATGAACATACGTGTGCATGTATCTTTATAAATTGTTCTAATATAAAGATCATTGTAATGTTCTACAGGGTGTCCAGATGACTTCAAGATGTGAGATAAGGCAGAAAAGTTAACTTAGGCCTGGGGATAACAGTGAATGTGTATTGCCCATTCTATCTAACAGGACAGCTACCACTGAATATTTTAGTAATGTTAGTGTTCTACTCACCGGCACATTTTTTACTGCCTTCATAACTTTGCCTTCAGTATCTTTCTGTAGGACACATCTGTTGCGTCTTCTAGTCATATACATTATATACCCTGTAGCAAGTCTGTTTCTAAGCTTCTTAATACCTTCTTTTGCTGTTTAAGCACAGTTTTCTTTCTTTTTTTTTTTTCTTTTTTTTTTTTTTTGCATTTCAGCTTTGCTGAGTATGAGCTACAACTTCCATGTTTCTAGAAGTCATTGTAATAGCAGATTCATACCATTTTCTGAGATCCTTGGCAGGTTGTCAAATCCTGTATCTTAGGAGATTGCGCCCCAATCAGTCAGCTTTTCTTTATTTGGCCTCTTTGATCAACCATGTCAGAAGTCAGTTCTCCACGTATTCTATCCTTTGCTGGTACATATTGACTAGGAAAAGACTTCCTATCCATGTTTCTGTATATGATTAGGCTTAGTTATAGCATATAACTATGCTTGGTCACCAGGAAGATAGAAGAGGTGCAGTTAGGTCACAAAGTCTCTGCAATGTCTTACAGCACTTATTTGGCAAGGGGATGGGTACTAGTTCTTAGTAAGCAGGGGAAGGCCCCATATGCAAAAGCACAGACGATTCATATAGGTTGGGGGACCAAAATCTTCAGAGGCATCAACCCAAAGGCATCTATATTCCATGTATTATGTTTGATATTATAAATATCAAATGGCATCATAAATATAATGAGGAAAAAACAAGGGGCACCTGGGACAATTCCCACAATGACAAAAATATCTGCAGTCTCTTTATTTGTTGTGGGTATGTATGTTTGTAAAAGGATGGTATTGGTCAGAGAAGCAAGATAGATAGATCAGGCCAGTGAGCAAAAATCGGGCCACTGAGCAAAATAGTCACTGTTCTAGAATCAAAGCATATCCTTTCTCCCCATGCCACTCCTGAACGTCTGGGCAGTGGAATCTTCCTAGATCTATAGCCCACTTCTCCCTGCCTTACTTAGCAACCTTCCAGGGTCTCATCTCACAGGTTGACTGCAAGACTGCTTTCAGTCCTGTTCCCTGTTGGCTGGCTCTGTCTAGAGGCTTTCACATCAGGGTGACAGATGCACAGATTAACTTGTGCTATCGTTACCATTGCTGGTAAAGAGTGGCTGCAGAAGAGACTTTCAGACTTAGAGCAGCTAATCAGGTCTCATCACTACCACTGATTACCCAGCTGGTCTCATGGAAGTTACCTAAACTCTTGTAGCACTTCAGTTAAACAGGAATACAATCCCCATAAACGGTAAATGTATTCAACACAAGAATAGGTGAAATAACATTTCTATGATGTGTAGATTCTATGTATTGATCAATGTCACAGTAGATGACACACATTCATTAGGATGAGTTTGAGAGCTGATTTATCTTGGCTATTTTAGAGATGTAGTAGTAAAGGAATCATAAGGCATTGTCCAACCTGAGGCTTGGGTCAGCTAAAGAATGAGGGAAGGGGAGTGGTTCCTGGAAGCTTGAAGGAGAGATTATGTAGAGAAGAGGAATACAGCTAGCCAGAGGCAATTGCACAGGGAAGGAGTTAGAGAAAGTACACTGAATGTTACTCCCCTTTTCTCCCATCTGGTCCCCCATTGATTAAACTCAGCCAGATGTCAAGGAGCAGGGGAGCACATTGATGTGGTTCATATAAGGCAGTCTCTTGGCCAGAGAGCAAAACAGATAGGCTGGAGAGTAGATCTTAAAAGGGCAAACAAGCTGCTTTGCACAGTTGCAGCTTGGGCAGAAGAAAATGGCAACTGTATGTTTAGAATTCAAGTAAAACTCTAGTTGCTAATAGAAGTAGCAACCATTTAACAGTCCAAAATAAGAACAGAATATTTTCTAAAGATCTGTTGATGAGGGGCAAGGGAGGGACAGCAGGGGAGTGGGGAGGTCGGGGAGGGATAACATGGGGAGAAATGCCAGATTTGGGTGACGGGGGGATGGAGGCAGCAAACCACCTTGACATGTGTGTACTATGCAACAATCCTGCATGATCTGCACATGTACCCCAGAACCTAAAATACAATAAAA
>PVKP010018004.1:0-45045 GCA_004027715.1 Plecturocebus donacophilus
GGAAAACCAGATGTCATACTGCAGTGATGAAGTAGTTCCACAGAAGGACAGAGAGAGAGAGCTCATTAGAGAAAGAATTTCCTTCATTCATTGCTATATTCCTAGGTTCTAGAACAGCAGGTGGCACATACTAGTTGCTCAGTAAACATTTATATATTGAATAGATGGGCTAGGCACAGTGGCTCACGCATGTAATCCAAGCACTCTGGGAGGCTGGGGTGGGCAGATCACTTCAGGCCAGGAGTTCAAAACCAGCCTGGCCAACATGGTGAAATGCCATCTCTACTAAAAATACAAAAAATAGTCGGGCATGGAGGCATGTGTCTGTGATACCAGCTACTCAGGAGGCTGAGGTGAGAGAATCACTTGCACCTGGGAGACAGATGTTGCAGAGAGCCAAGATCATGCCGCTACCCTCCAGCCTGGACAACACAGTGAGACTCTGTCTCTAATCAATCAATTGAATGAATGAATGTGTTTTCCTATTTCTGCATATTTCCTTCCATTCACTCATTCTTTTATTCCTCCCTTAAATACTTGCCATGTGCTGCTACAGTAACACATGCTGGATGTTGAGGCTTCTATAGTAGATGAGGCAAACATGATTCCTGCCTTCCAGGCACTATGGAGCTTATCATCTAAACCAGTGAGCCCCCAGAAGACTGTTCCAGGAATGTATTGCTGCGTTTTTGGCTGTTTCAACAATCAAGAGGCATTACAGGATGCTTGTACACAATGACGGGGAATATACATGTCCTGCATTTTACACAACAATCCTATATAAGACGGATGCACACCTTCTCTCATGATCTTTGACTATCCAGCTGGAATTCATGTAGGAAAAAATATAAAATTATCTATACCTAGACTCTAAGTCTATTTTGGATATGAGCACAAGTCTTTTTGCATAGTTGTAAAATATACTGAATTTTCCAGAAATAAAAGTACTGTGACAATCAATGAAAGATTGTACTTTGTTTGGAACTTTATATTGAATAAAATGAGTTCTAAATTTCTCTTCAAATAACCAGTATGTCATTATGTTCAGTTCTTTGCCCTTCATTTTAAAGTTTAACTTCCTTGCAGTTTCAGTAAACAACCTTCTCCACCGGTTCTAATCAGTAGTTCACATCTGTCCCTGGCTCCCAGCTCTGTCCTGACTCATCCCGGTCACCTGGTCCAGTCACCTGCTCCAGTGACCTGCTCTGGTCACCTGCTTTGACCTAGGTCACCCCTGGCTACCTGCTCTGACCTGCCCGTAACCATCTTTCCCGACAAACCACCCATCCTGCCACTCCAGCTCAGACCCCTCCTCTTTTTAAAATAGTCAATCGGGATTAGGCTAGCTTGTGCGTTCTAACCCCAGCCAGTAGGGGAACAACACAGCAGGGGCAACCCCTATCAGGAATAAGCACCCCTGTTCCTCCCTTTTCCAAATGTGTGGTCACCAATGCTCCATCTGTGAGCTGCATCCTTGTATAGAAGTAAACTCCCTTGCTGAGAGAATTTATGTTCCAGTGCTATTTCTTTTGCAGCACTGAAGTTTTACTTATAACATTTACCAGGAATTGTTAACTATGGTCTTTAATAGCCGCACACCAGTAGGTGCAGGTGTACATCACTGCTAATCTGCACCTACAGTGGCCCAATCCATGGGGCTGCTTCCTCACGTTTTCTAGTGTGGCTACGCTGCGAGAATTACCCAGTGAAATACACACTACCTGAGAATAAATTAATTTCATCATTTTATTCATTGGGTCTGTATTTTGACCCAAATGGTCTTTAAAAATTTGTGTGTTGGTTGTTTGCATTAACTGTAAATTCCACTTCAGGATGATAAAGGAATAGTGTGAAATACATGTAAAAGAAATTGAGTCTGGGCCAGGCACAGTGGTTCACGCCTGTCATCTCAGCACTTTGGGAGGCTGAGGCAGGAGTTTAGCTTAAGTCCAGGAGTTTGAGACCAGCCTGGGCAACATGGGGAAACCTCAGCCCTCCAAAATATAGAAGAACTAGCCAGGCATGGTGGCATGTGCCTGTGGTTCCAGCTCCTTGGAGGATGAGATGGGAGGACTGTTTGAGCCCTGGAGGTCAAGGATACAGTGAGCTGAAATCATGTCAGTTCACTCTAGCCTGGGGAACAGAGTGAGACTCTGTCTTAAAAAAAGAAGACAAAAACGAAAAGGAAAAGAAGGAAGGAAGGGAGGGAGGGTCTAAAATCTGAACTGCTGGTTAAATAATTACATTTATATGAAGCAAACTGGGTGCTGTGAATAACAGAAGCTCCTCTGTACAGCGTAGTCAGGGAAAACCTTTCTGCAGAACCACAGTCTAACTGGGACCTTTAGATCAAAGTAAAGCGCAGGGAAGATCATTCCTGGTTAAAAATAATAGTAACAACCCTGCAAGACCAGAAAGGTGGAAAGAACCTGGCTTGTTGGAGAAAGTGAGGAAAACAAGCAGTGATGAGAGGTGAAGTGAGTGAGACAGAGCATGGGGTGCAGGCAGTGGGCCCCCTGATGGTGCCAGAATTTGCATGATGCAAAGTGGGTGTTGGGAAGTTGGGATAGCTGCATGAATCAAGCATGAGAAGAAAGCAAGAGCAGAGGCCCAGCCTAAGGCAGCTTCAGCCTTGAAGGAATCAAGACGTGTTAACAGTATCACGGTGGGGAAGGCGGGAAGTGAGGGCTGTGTCAGTGCACAGGGCAGTGAGCAGAGATCCCCCTCCAGGGGGCTGCAGCGCTGGAGTCCCAGAATCTCCGTGGAACAACCCTTACAGAAACCTTCCAGAAACTTGTTTTTTTTTTTTT
This sequence comes from Plecturocebus donacophilus, assembly GCA_004027715.1. Taxonomy (NCBI): domain Eukaryota; kingdom Metazoa; phylum Chordata; class Mammalia; order Primates; family Pitheciidae; genus Plecturocebus; species Plecturocebus donacophilus. The sequence continues at coordinate 2,811 of PVKP010018004.1, forward strand.
TGCATATTTTACCTGCATGTTAGTTGACTCAGACATGACAGAGGAGAAAGGAAAATCAGATCAAATTTGCAGAGCCTAATCAGCTGGGCTTACGGCAGACACTTCTGTGACTGTAACTAGGGCTGAGTGTTAGCTGCAGCTCTGCCGTAGCATCAAAAAATTGAAGTCTACGTTTATTCAAGTGTTGGAATCGTTTGTGTGATATCATTTATCATCCTGAGACCAAATCATACCAACGTTAATGCCAAATGGTTAGTTACATATGGAAACCCCATTTTTTAAAAAAGGACAATAGATTTTTCTTTTTGCTGATAACTTTTTTCTACCTAGGTTTATACCTGTAAAAGAACAACTACCAGTAGTATTTATAAAAGATAAGTTTTTATCCAGAACTCCAAAATCTAGAAAGCTCAAATAACAAGAGATGATAGAAGTACTATGTTAAGTACCCTAGAACACTTAGAGTGAACGTGCTAAGTATCCCTTATCTAAAACACCTGGGACAGAAGTGTTTCAGCTTTCAATGTTTTTTGGATTTTGGAATATCTGCATGTACATAATGAGCTATATTGAGGATGGAACTCATGTCTAAATATAGCATTCATTAATGCCTCATATACACTTTATACATGTAGACTCAAGGTAATTTTACACAACATTTTAAATAATTTTGTACATGAAACAAAGTTTGTGTAAACTGAACCATCAGGAAGCCAAGATGTCTCTAGCCTGTGTAAGCACTCAGAAAGTTCTGGGTTTCGGAGTTTTGGATTTGGAATGCCCAACTTGAGCTTCAGACGTGACTTGAAGAGAGAAACCACACGTGGTTCTACGGTTGATTTTAGTTTAATCCTCTGAACCCTGCTGACCCCGGTGTGGATTACGCAGATATTTTCAGAACCAGAAAAGCCACTGCCCACCGCGTGCTGTGCCGGACTTCTGCTAAGTCCCCGATTCCTCTGTTGTTGGGCCCGTTGGGTCCTGAGACTCTTCTAAAGACAGTTCCCCCACCTCCACAGCCATAACTGAAAAACAAACACACGAGCAAAAAACAGCAAGAAAAAAACACAAACAAAATCACCCTAGCTTTCCTTTCAGCCTTCATTTTCTGTGATCTCGGCTTCATCCAACACAATCACCCACACCATGACAACGTCTGGGTCCTCACCAGGCCCCCATAACTGCCTTGGGTTCGCGGCCGTGTTTCTCTCCCCAGGACTCTTCCAACAGCCTTCTGCCCTTTTCAAGGCCGGCACAAGTTGGTGGAAGGCTGGAGAGTTGCGTGGGGGTTGGGACCCGCACAATGGGAAGGTCTCATGGGATCTCACCAAGGAGACTGTTCCCAAAAGACGCAGCAGTTTAAGGGCCCAAGTCAGGAGGGAAAAAAATGAGCTAATGCTTAACAAGCGCTTGTCAAATTGATGAATACCTCATTATCATACAGGGCTTTACTATTTTTAAGATTTTCAAATTATAGTTGAGCCTTGAGGACAAGAGGGATCATATATCATTATTGCTCTAAATGCAAAGATAAGCAAATTGACTCAGGGATTTGACTCTGGGTGATTCGTCCAATGTCATTTGAGTGGAATCATTTATCATCCCGATAAATGACTCGGCTAATTAAGACCTAGGTTTTTTGAAGGATATACATTCCATTTTAATACAAACCAACTACTTAACAAGCTACTAGACGCTTGCTATTAATGAGCGCCAAGCATTTTCAAAATATTTACCAGAATGAGTTTGCCCAATGTCTAGTAAGATTTATTGTTTATACTAGAAAGAAAACTTTGCTCATACTGTTTCCTTATGACGACTCCGGGGAAAAAATAGATAATGGCTTTTGTCAGAGTTAATAAACAGACACCTGTGGTGGACTGGAAGCCCTCAGCTGCCATACAGCAGCATAAGAAAAGTTTTTCAGAACCAAGCTGTTAATCTAAATTTATACTCTCAAACTGGATTGCCATGAATCAGAAATGTCAATAGTTCATAACCCCTGGAATATTGTAATCTCTCTTATCAAGCATTTGCTTTTTCTTCCCTCAAATTAAAGTCTTTTTGTGCCTAACTTTACTTTGCTGTGTACCTCATACATCAAGAAAGATCCGTGAACTGTAAAGGAAAGAAATACTTACATATTTAGTTTCTATCATAAAGTTACGGAGTTAAAACCAGCTGAGAAGGCCCACATCCTTAACTAAGATTTTTCCAAGACCTTACAAACATACGTTTCTACCTAAGTTTCTTGGAAAAGAACAACTACTGGTTATGTTTATAAAAGATAAGCTTCTTATCTAGAACTCCAAAATCTAGAAAGTTCAAATAACAAGAGGTGTTAGAAGTACCATGTTAAGTACCCTGAAACACTTAGAGTGGACATGCTGAGTATCCCTTTAAGAATCATAAATTTTTTAAGCCCAGTTCTAATTTTAAAACATAAGACCATGTAGAATTAAATTGTAGGCCATATTGTTGTATAGAAATCATATTTCTCTAATAAAATATTATAAGATTTCTATCTTTCATTATCCTTCTTCTGAACAGACATTTTCCTGCTACCAGACATATTTCATGAATAAGAAAAATAAAAAATATTAAAATATTCTATGATTTATTACTTTATTAGAGATGATGTATCGATGGATTCAAAGTATGCTCAAATATTCTGTTCACAGAGTTCACCGATACAAGCATATACATTCCTTCATTTGCCCAGAACATGAGAAAATCCACTATACTCATAATTCCAAATTGTGCTAAATTTACATGTAAAACATTCTCCCTTAAAAATGTCATATACTAGGAAATGCTATGAAGCATGTTTAAGTATTACTTGAAAAACATTTCTACAACGAAACCTAGGTAATCCCTTGTAATTCATATAACAATTAAGTATGTACTTTTGAAAAATGAGGTCGAATTAACAGAAACTCTACCAAAGCAACAAGTGGGTAGCAAAACTACGTAAACAAGAGTCCTTCAAAATGGAACTCCTGGAATGCTTTTAAACCATGTTACTTGCTTATCATTTACTGATAATTGCTGGTTTCTCTTTTCTCGATTTATCAATCCCACTGTTCCCTGTTTCAGCACTCTTCCATGATAACACGAGTCACTGACCAAATTCCACAACCTAAGAGCTTTACAGTGGTGACATGAGCTATCTTCATAGCCCCGTATGATAAAGCAACTATGTTCTCCTGGTGTTGTGAATTAAGGAGACCAGATGCCATGGCTTTTCCTGCTTCACAGAGGAAGCCTGACATGGGATGTGATGTGTAGAAGTCCGCTCAACTCATGCGATCAGAAAGGTAATATGAACACCAGAATATCAAGTATCTTACCCTTATGTAAGGATAAGAATGAAGTCAGCAGAGGCTGGCTTGGATGCAAAAACGTACTTTCAAGTTGCACTTTTAGGTTGAACGCCTATTCAGCTTGAGCTCTGCATTGAACACACAGAAGAAATAGACCTGTCAAAATATCATCTGTCAGAGCTCTGCAAACAGGTCAAATATCCTTTTTAGGAGACTCTGAACAGACCTTGAGAGAGCAGCGGGAGTGCAGAACATTTGAAATTCTCTATGTCTATATATGTATTTTAAATGTCACAACTCTCTCTCTTTGGTTTACAAAAACTGTCAGCCATTTTGACTTGTTGAATCAAGGAGTTCATCAGGAAAAAAAGCATCTAATAGAAATCACACTTTGAAAGAGACTTTCCCTAACTTTGAAAGCAACACAGCCATAGAATCTTAAATTAAGGAGAAACTTTCCTAATTCTCGAATTAAGAACTGATCTAGTTTATTATGCTGAACTCAATTCATTTTGTTTCCTTTTGTTCCAGATTAAGGGCAGAGAGGAAATTATGCAAATACACTGGGTTGGAAATTATTTCTCTCGGCTTGTTCAGACCATCTGGTTTTCCATGGTAGAGTGAAAAAGGCAGAAAATGGTAACAATAGAATAACATGTGTTTCCAACAAAATCCTGAAGAATGCTTTGAAATTTCTGGATGTAGAGAGTCATTTTCACCCAATTAAAAAATATAGGTAGAGGAATGTAGAGAGGCGACATCATACAATCATTGTATGTAGCAGATTACCGTATAGATACAGTACATAGCGGAGTCTAACAGATCTTTACCACAGTCTAATTTCACCAAGCACCGTCTTTCTTGCTTTATGATACTTTGTCACAGAATTAATTGTCTTCTAATCTGTAATACAACCTGATGATGTGATACACAATATATTTAGTCCTAAGCCTCTATTTGTAAAAGAAACATATTTTACAAATCCCAAGAAAGCCTGATGAGAAATCTGGTTATAAACATACATTTTAGGAAAAAAAAAAAGAAAGAAAGAAAAGAAAGGGTATACATGCGGTCTTCATAAAAATATCTTTACTTCGTTTTTATATACATTTCCTTGTGGGAATGACTCTATACTCTTGTTTTCTCTGAAAAGTAGCTGGCATATAATGATAAACAAGAAACAGCTCATTTAAAAAAATTCTAACTGATCAGACTAGAAGACTGACAACTATGTTAATAAAAGTTACTTGTTTAGAGAAGACTAAATATGATTTTTAATTGTGATGGAAGGATCGTTTGAGCCCAGGAGTACAAGGCTACAGCAGACTATGATTGTGCCACTGGACTCCAGCAAGGATGACAGCTCGCAAACCACCACCAGCACCAAACAACCAAACAAACTATGGTTTTTAAAACACAAGTTAATTTTAAGATGATCTTGGTATCCGACCCGTGGGGTGATTTTCACTGACTCTGCATAGGAAATAAACAGCTAGCCTTTTGTTCTGCTGTGTGAAGGCCTGCAGGGCCTGGTGGACTCCTGGAGGGCTGATGGGCAATCTCACCTCCTGCTGCAGGACCTGCAGGGCTCAAGGTCAATAAGGTGCCCCTGAGTGAAGATCCAGGGAACCTAAAGCACTACTCCTAAGGGAATGCTGGCTGCTCTAGTGGCTGGGGCCATAAGAAAGTGCAGTCATCAGAGGCAAAATGAAGAAAAACAACAGCAAGGCATAGGCAGTGCTGTGTGTGCTGTGTGCACCGAAAACGCTGCCCTTTTGCTTCCAATTCCTGCTTTTTCCACTGACCCCTGTGGGACCCCATGATAGGGACAAACTTGACTATGCTGAGATTCTTCATTTGTGAACCAGGGATGATCATGTGTCTACTTCACTGGGTTGTTATGAAAATAATAGTAATAATTATTATTTAGAGACGGAGTCTCACTCTGTTGCCCAGGCTGAAGTGCAGTGGTGCAATCCTGACTCACTGCAACCTCCGCCTCCCAGGTTCAAGTGATTCTCCTGCCTCATCTTCCTGAGTAGCTGGGATTACAGGCACCCACCACCATGCCTGGTTAATCTTTTATATTTTCAGTAGAGACAGGGTTTCACCATATTGACTAGGCTGGTCTCGAACTCCTGACCTCAGGTCGTCCACCTGCCTCGGCCTCCCAGAGTGCTGAGATTCCAAGCATGAGCCACCATGCCCAGTTGTTATGAGAATTTTTAAAAAATAACAGATATAAAGCATTTGGCTTCATGCAACATCCATGCTCAAAACAAGTGGGTTTTCATTAAATTGCGTTGTAAGCATTGTGGCAAAATATGCATAACATACAATTTACCATTTAAGCATACAGTTCGATGGCACTAAATACATTTACATTATTGGGCAACCATCACCAACTTCTATCTCCAGGACTTTTTTTTTTCAATCATCCCCAGCTGAAAGTCTGTCCCCATTAGACACTAACTCCCAACTCCCCATTCCCCTCCTCTCCCCACCCTGGCAACCCCCATTCTGTACTCTGTCTCTATGAACTTATTCTGGGTCCCTCATGTAAGTGGGGTCATTCCATATTTGTCCCCTCGTGTCTGGCTCATTGCACCTAGCAGATTGTCGTCAATTTTAATGGCATTTTGAATGTCAGATTTATGCTGCTGGAATGGAAGATGGTCCCAGAGAAGTGACACAAACTCAGTTGTGGAAATTAAACCAATATATATTTTCTCAGCCTAAAAGCAGATACCACATCAACCACTGCACCCATTATTCTTTACACACGCTGTGGTCCATTAACTTAGGTCACTGTAATTAGCTGGAGCTCTGTGAAAGCTGTTCTTTTTAGGTCTCTTTAGACAAACAACTTTCAGTCACATTTTCACCAACTAGTTGTTCCAGCCACCGCATCACATCCTTCAAAAGTCATATAGAAGCGGTCAAGCAGAGGGTGTATGGGGCACGCCGTATCCTCTCACACCTCCTGCAATGTCCTGTGAATGCCCACCCTTCATACAAAATACAAACAAGCGAGGAAAGGTCTGAGGTCTCTTTGTTCTCTTTCGGTGGGTCTCATTCTGTCACTCGGGCTGGAGTGCAGAGGGACAGTCACAGCTCACTGCAGCCTCTCTGTCCAGGGCACAGATGATCTCTCACCTCAGCCTCACAAGGAGCTGGGATCACAGGCACGCACTGCCACGCCTGGCTAATTTTTAAAAATTATTTGTAGAGATGGGGTGACCCTACGTTGCCCAGACTGGTCTCAAATTCTTGGGCTCAAATGATCTTCCCGCCTTGGCCTCCCAAAGTGCTAGGATTACAGGCATCAGCCACCTTGCCTCGCCTAGTTCTGAGGTCTCCTTAAAAGACAGACTTTTTATCTGGGTGTGGAGGCTCATGCCTGTAATTTCAGCACTTTGGTAGGCGAAGAGGCTGGATGACCTGAGGTCCGGAGTTCCAGACCAACGTGTACTACCATGCCTGGCTGATTTTCATATTTTTAGTAGAGATGATATTACGCCTGTAGTCCCAGCTACTCAGGAGGCTGAGGCTGCAGTGAGCTGAGATCACGCCACTGTACTCCAGCCTGCATGACAGAGCGACACTCTGTCTCAATGAAACCAACAAACCATATACATATGTATGTATGTCTATATGTGTCTGTGTGTATATATATGTATACACACACACACTCTTTACGTACACACACACACATACTTTTTCTGAGTTCAAATTTAGCCCACATAACCACCTTGGGTGTTCATATTCTAGCTATAGTGCCAAACATATGTATCTTAATTAAATCATTTTAAAGAGACAGTTGACACACTTATTCTCTAATTATCATTCAATAAGTATACTAAATTGAACTGAATTTCCTAACTTCAGATTTTCAACTGATCTTTTAACCTGAGAGTTCTTTAAATATTTATGTCTATAATATAGAAATTCATGATTTTTGAATATGTGGATGGTTGTAAACGTGTTTTTATCTTGTTGTGTTATCCAACTAAGTGGCAATTTCCTCCAGAGACTACATTTAACTTCATCTAGGTACTATTCAACACATATCACATGTGAGTCATTAAAATTTTTGGCAATATCATGAGGTTCCTTTTTTTTCCCCATATTGTTTTATTTGGGTGGATATATACTTTTTTAAAGAATGCCCAGACATCACATAAGCATTAATTATTCACAGCCCACTGTAAAAGACTTGGAAGCTGAGCTGTGCATGACACTCAAAACCTTCTGCTATAGAATTTAGCCTTGAAAAATTCCTTTCACGTGTTTATATTGACCAGTAAATCTTATTAAAGGAAGTCACAAAAATAGCCATCAACACAGGAAAAATCTCAGGCTCATCAGGTTTCACACTGCAGAAATATCTGTATTGGTAAAAACATGGTCTTGCCAAGCATGGTGGCTCACACCTGTAATCCCAGCACCTTGGGAGGCCAAGGTGGGTGGATCAATAGAGGTCAAGGGTTCGAGACCAGCCTGACCAACATGGAGAAACCCTGTCTCTACTAATAATACAAAAATTAGCCGGGTGGCACATGCCTGCAAACCCAGCTCCTCGGAAAGCTGAGGCATGAGAATCTCTTGAAGCCGGGAGGTGGAGGTTGCAGAAAGCCAAGATCGGGCCATTGCAATTCCAGCCTGGGCAACAAGAGCAAAACTCCATCTCAGAAAACAAAGCACACCACCACCAACAGCAACAAAAACACAAAACACAACAAAACAAAAACAAAAAAACGCACAGAAGAACATGGGCTTGATACTGAAGGTACATTACTTAAGTCATTGCTCAGGCTTCAAAGTCAAAACAAAACTAGGAGCAGCTATTCTAAGATGCTTTAAGGATATTGCATCACCTATATAGGCTTTTACAGCCTCCCAAACAGAGCAGTGGAGAGATAAGAAATATTGCCCTCATTGTATAGGAGAGAAAAAAAAAACAAAAACAAAAAAGCAAGACAGGAGATGTTAATCAACTTGCTCAAAAACTAAGGAGCCGGTGTTAGAATTCAGAATACAATGTGTTCTTGTCTTTTCAATGCAGTGAGATGTGCCCATCCTCTCATGTTTTCAAATCAAAGCCTTTTTCTTCTATTACGAAGTTAGGAGGCACAGAATGGTATGAAACAGACTTTGCGAAGAGTGAACTTTTATCAATGAGTGTGGCCCCTTCTGACTAAGGGCAGCAGGTCTATTTTGTGTGCTGGTATCACAGTTGAGGATCTTAGATGTGATTTCATGGGTAAGGCTTTTCACCTCTCTGATGTCTAAGAAGCCACTAGCAGTACAGGTGCGGTGGCTCACACCTGTAATCCCAGCATTTTGGGAGGCTGAGGTGGGTAGATCACTTGAGCTCAGGAGCTTGAGATGAGCCTGGGTAGCAAAGTGAAACCCTGTCTCTACAAAAAACTCAAAAATGAGCCGGGCACGGTGGTGCACACCTGTAGTCTCAGCTACTTGGGAGGCTGAGGTGGGAGGATGGCTTGAGCCTGGGAGGCGGAGGTTGCAGTGAGCTGAGCCACAGAGTGAGGCTCCGTCTCAAAAAAAACCAAAAAACGTATCTGAATAAAGTCTAAAGCTTTTGCTCCACATTCCAAAATTGAGGCTTAATCCTGTGACTAGTCTATCTGTTGATTTGTAATTACACGAATACTCTATTTCATCAAGCTAACCTCTAGAGATATCAGTAGAGTACTACAATACAAATTTAAGATAAATTTATACGAAAGACGGTATTTTGATAGGATGGTAATGGATGGGGAAAAGCTATTCCAGACTTTAATCTGTACGGAGCTACTCCTTTTTTTGTTTGGTTTTGCTTTGTTTTAAGGAGCGGAGAGTGTTTAATAAGCAAGAAAGAAGGAAGAAGCTCCCTCATACAGAGACACAGGAGGGCGCTCCAAGGCGAGCGAACCCCCGGAGCTACTCTTAAAATCGAACAAATAAAAATAACTTTTAATCTAAATACAAGAAGCCTAATAAAACAATTGGTATGGAAATACAAAGAATATATATTCACCTTCAGTAGTAATCCACAAAACAGTATTTAAAACAATCTTGTATAACTATTTATATGAGAAGCAATCATTAATACCTAATGCTGTGTACATTGTGATTAAATTAGTATATGAATAATATTGGCATTGTCAACTAGAATTTGGAAAAAAGATATCAAAGGCATAGCCAGAGATTAATACGAACATTCAAACCCACTCACTGTGCAAATAATTCCACATCTAATAATTTATCTCAAATAAGTTATTCAATGGAGGTGAAAATTGTATGTTCAAATTTGTTATTATAGATTTATCTATAAAAACAAAATTATAAAATCAATTTAAAAGTCCAACAATAAATGACCATTTTATTGGACAATCAATGGCAAATCTGCACAATGTTATATTACGCTGATTAAACAGTCATGTCAAAATAAGATTCAAGGAAAAAAGGCAGAATCCACAATTGTCTGAACACTATAGTTACAACTATAAAAATATATATGCTTGTAGAAAAGAATGCACTACAATATGCCAGCATAAAAATATCTGACCAAAGCATGGTGAGATTGTGGAGTATTCCTACACCCACATTCTTTTAATATTTCTTCTGCTTTATTTTGAGATTGAGTTTTGCTCATGTTGCCCAGGCTGGAGTGCAGTGGTGGGATCTCGGCTCACTACAGCCTCTACTTCCTGGGTTCAAGTGATTCTCCTGCCTCAGTCTCCCAAGTAGCCGGGATTACAGGCACATGCCACCATGCCCAGCTGATTTTTGTATTTTTAGTAGAGATGGGGTTTCACCATGTTGGCCAGGCTGGTCTTGAACTCCTGACTTCAGGTGATCCATCCGCCTTAGCCTCCTAAAGTGTTGGGATTATAGGCATGAGGCATACTGCCTGGCTTATTTCTTCTATTTCTAATAGTAAAAAACTTCTTCGAAGGATAAGGCTCTCTTTCATCTCTGTAATCTCAGCTCTTTGGGAGGTCAAGGTGGGTGGATCACCTGACATCAGGAGTTCAAGACCAGCCTGGCCAACATGGTGAAACCTCATCCCTACTAAAAATACAAAAATTAGCCGGGCATGGTGGTGGGCATCTGTAATCCCAGCTATGCAGGAGGCTGAGGCAGGAGAATCACATGAACCCAGGAGGCACAGGTTGCAGTGAGCTGAGTTGGCACCACTGCACTCCAGCCTGAGGGACAGAGTAAGACTCTGTCTCAAAAATAAAAAAACAATTTTGTCAATTTTAATAGTCAAAATAGCTTGAAAATTTAGACTGCGATTGCACAAAATGACCATTTCCACAGACTGATCGTTTTATGGGGCAAGGTAAAATCAAACAGAATGGCACCTCTTCAGGATCTCCATGTAGCTACATTAGCCCCCAGGCCTTATGAACATTATACTTACATTTAAATACAAACTACATCTGCAGAATGATGCAGAAACTTGCAGCCTTAGATCACTATTTGTTTTTTAACATACAGGAATACAGTCATTTCTTTCTTTCTTTCTTTCTTTTTGATATAAAGGTAAAGAAGAAGAAAAATAATCAACCCAAAATTGCTAGCGTTAGAATACTTAACCACCATCATCTTATTTGTTCTCCGAGGCTTACGCCCATTCAGGATCTCTGTTTTTGTTTGTTCATTTTTCCATTTAGGAGTTGCGGACCATTTTGAGAACTGATAGAAGCTAGAAGATGTTCATATATGCAGAGACTGAAATATTTTGCACACAGTTTTAAAGCGTCCGCATTTGCCTTCTCCTCCCAACCCTCTGACAGCAGATCCACAGATCTCCAAAGGAGTCACACTTCACAAGGAGGATGTTTAATCTCTCCCCCATCCTCCAATATGCAAATGAAAAAACAACTCATCACTTTCCATGACTGCCTTTCATAAATATCACAGTTTGGAATTTCAGAGCTAAGTTATTTGATTCTTGGCTATTGCAGAAAATATAAGAAGGCACATACCTTCCCTTAATAACTCTAGGAACTAAGCTAAGCCATCTATATAATTATATTCCATGCATGTATTCTAATCTTTTAAAAAATTGTCACAAATATCTTGAAACACAGTTATTATTACTCTTAATTTTACAGATAAAACTGAGGCTCAGAGAAGATAAAATCTGCCAAATCACACCATTATTTAGGGAACGGTTTAGTATTCAATGTCAAGTCTGACTGAAACCAAACACTTGCTTTTAACCACAGACAGAAAAAATGAAAATCATGGATAATATATGTATATACACACACACACACACACACGTGTATATGTATATGTATATAGATGTATGTGTGTGCGTATACACACACACATACACACCCTGCCCAAATCAGAGATATCATTGTTATTTGAAGGAAGGGAGGAAAGGATAGAGAAGAAGTGACCAGCTGGGTCTAAGAATAATGGCACTTGATTGCAGTTATTAAAGATACTATGTTCAAGAAATTTACAATGCAATAAAACCAGAATTCATAAATAAATTGTGCACTTAACACTAGTTAGACTGATCTATATATATTTGGCTTTGGCAGTAGAAAGTAATTATGCCAAACTGCACTGGTTTATTGATTTCATTTTAATGCACAATGAGAATTAAATGAGTAACTTCTCAATGTGTTTTCTGTATTTGGGGTTTGGAATGACTTTAGAAGGTACTGAAATAAACTGAAACTGATATAAAAACTGAAATCATACTTACATTAGAACAAATATAAAGGCCACACAGTTTATTCAGCATTATAAAAAACTATCCCATAATACACATACAAAAACATATAAATACACACATATATACACATATGTATAATTTTTAAAATTTTCTCCATTTATTTGCTGTCCAAACTTTAAAAAAACATTTCTGTCATTATTGAAGGACTTAAAGACTGAATTGAAAGTGCTGAACGGTTATAAAGACTTTATAAAGAGATATTTTAAACTTTAACCATTCAAAAATCCAAACCTCCATGTATTTATAAGCTCTATTCAAGCACGGTCATTAGTTAAAATGAGAAGTGGCCAGGCCATAGGAAACAAAAAGTCTATTTTTAGGGAAGAAGTAATTTAAAAGAATAAACATCCCTGTGCAGATTCTCCATAATACTTCAAGACAGGACTAAAGTTAATCGTAGGATAAATTATTCATGTGATTACTATTATCTTGTAGACATGCATCTTGCTATGCTGGCCCAGGTTAGTCTCTAGCTTCTGCCTTAAATGATCCTACCACTTCAGCCTCCCAAACTTGTGGGATTACAGGTGTGAGCCACCCTACCTAGCCTCATGACTATTTAGAATCGTCATTATTATTAAATAACTGTGACATAATTGTGACCAGTTCCGTTGCTGAAAATATTCAAAATGGCCAATGGAATGTATTTAACAATTTGCATTTTAAGTTATACATGATTTCCTAATTCAAAGAATTCCTCTACAGGAAAAAATACAGCAGTTATTTCATGTTTGATAATATTCTTAAAAAGCAGACAAGTTTACAGGAAATGATTTCAGATGTCCTCAAACAGATATTCAGTGATTCCTAAATTGGATGCAAATAGCATTTGAAAGTGTATGTGACACATCTAATGTCCATAAATCGTTTATAATTAGTGTATACACTGCCAGACTTGTCAGATCCTAAAGAAACAGAACTGTGGCATACAATACTTAATTAGGGCCAACTCAGCAAGTGAAATTCTGTATCTTTAGAAAACTTAAATTGAAATCTAATAAAAGAATCATCAAAATTACACAGATTAAACAAAGTATCTCAGTTTCCAGTTTTATACAACACAAAACAGAAGAGATGACCACAAAGTTATTTCCTAGCATGCATTTTTTTCTCTATCATACTAAATTTAGTATAGGTTGGAACAATCAGAAGCAAAGGAAGTACTTAAAAATAATTTTTAGTCAAACTATTAATTTTAAAATGACATTTTCATGTCCTTTTGCACAGATATTTGTAACTTTATGATTTTCATTTTTACAGGCTCTGGCTTAGTTTTAGGTTCAGGATTTTTTGTGCATGCTTTCGTCCTTTCCTAGAAAGGCACCAATAAATAATAATATGATCTTTTCTTTAAGACTTCTAAACCAAATCCAAAGACCCCAAAAGCCAGTCCTCATGTGGCAAAGCTTTAGGTTTAAGCATTTTAACATTAGACTCTCATGTCTCTATTTTATTAAATTCAAAATTTCTAAAGTGACGAAGAGTGAAAAAATCTTAATTTGCAGCAACACAAGTCAAGTCTCTGTTTTATTAAATTCAAAATTTCTAAAGTGACGAAGAGTGAAAAAATCTTAATTTGCAGCAACACAAGTCAAACGATCATGATTTACACAGCAAAGTCAAACCAATCATGATTTACACAGAAAAGTCCAATCACCGTGATTTACACATTAAATTCAAACCATCATGATACTCAAGACAAGTGCTTGTCTAGAGCTGGAAAATGCATTTTCATTTTCCACTAAGTTTGTCTGCACCAGGACTCTCTCCCCAAGCTACTAAATTAATCTCTGTAAAATACAGTTTAAAACCAGAGTTTCACTTGCTTAAATCACCACCGCATTAAAGTAATAACACTATGAATGGCAACATTTCTGGCAAGATAAGAAAGTCTAAAAAGTAACTAATGTGATTTTAGCTCAAGCTCAGCAACAGTTCCAAGCATTCCTGTTTTTCTTTAAACCACACCGTGCATCTGGCCGGCTTCTCTCCGTATGCTTACCCCAGGAATAATGCATTTAGTTTGAGGAGCTATAAGGCGTCTGTCAAGCATGCTAAACCAATTCCAAGTGCTCCCAGCACTCCAGCAGGAATTTTCTTCACCGGAGCAAGAATTCAGGACTAGCTAAAGGCAGCCAAGTCTTGCTCTGCTAAACAGCATATCAACTGCTTTCCTTTTTCTTGCTGGCTTGGGGTGTGTTGTCTGAGTTAGGGGGACTTTCTAAAGTTCGTCAGATCACAATAGCTCTCTGTTCCAGAGCCACTTAGGCAGAACCCGGGAGCTCATCAAAGTCAATTAACAAACGCAAGTGGGAGGGTCTTTTTCTCCTCTAAATTACGTCAGCTGGCTTGGAAGAGGGACGCCTGCAAACTTGACAAAGTAGAGTAACACTTCATTAGTATCAGATGTCACAGGTCCCTCCAGGGCACAGGCCCTGCTTAAGGATCCTTTCTTCAGAAGAGAACAATAGGTTGCATAACTGGATAAGCTGTTAGCATTCAACGAAAACTACTGCGCTGAAAAGGTCTGGAATAAAAGTAAAAATATTTTTCTACTCCCACCCAGTGAAGAAATATTTTCTCTTTTGCACATAAGAAAGTGATATCTTTCTTTTTTTGTTGCCTTTCAAGTTATCAGGGTGTATGGAAAATCTGGCAATTTTTTTTTCCACAAAGGAGTATCACTTGGAGACATTTACCTTGTCTAAATCAAAAACTTCTTTATATTAAAAGACAGCATTAAAATTATAATAAACACAATATTCTGAGAGCATGCTTCCAACACACACACACACACACACACACACACACACACACACACACATATATATGGGTATTACTACCCAGGAAATAGAAAGAACTCCTATAAATCAAAAGACCCACAACTAAAAGAATAAAAGAATATGGAAAACAAGACAAGAATAGAGAAATCATAGGAGATAAAATTCTAGTGGTCAATACACGGAATAAAATGCTGGACTTCCTTTCAGGAAATACAAACTAAAATCACAGTTCACCATTTTGCATCCATCAGGGTGGAAACATTTTTTAAAAATCTGAAACTCTCAGATCTTGGTGAAAGAGTTAAGAAGGGGATGGAAAGCTATGGCCTGCAGTCAAGCCCAGCCAGCCAGCTGTTTTGTATAACCTGCAAGCTAAGAATATGTTTCCCATCTTGTTTTCGCTTTTTTGAGAGAGAGGCTCACTCTGTCACCCAGGTGGGAGTACAGTGGCGTGATCTCAGCTCACTGTAACCTCCACCTCCCGGGTTCAAGAGATTCTCCTGCCTCAGCCTCCTGATCAGCTGGGCCTACAGGCACCCGCCACCACGCCCAGATAATTTTCCATATTTTTAGTAGAGATGAGGTTTCACCATATTGGCCATTCTGGTCTTGAACTCCTGACCCCAAATGATCTGCCTGCCTTGGCCTCCCAAAGTGCTGGGATTATAGGCGTGAGCCACTGCGCCCCGCCTTGTTTCACATTTTTAAGTAACTGGGGAAAAATCAAGAATGGAATGATATTTTGTGACACATGGCAATCACATGAAATTCAAATCAATGTGCTTAAATAAAGGTTTATTGGAACATACAGGCTTGTTCATTTATGTATGGTCCATGGCTACTTTTGTGCTATAAGACCAGAGTCATTGCAACAGAGACCATGTAACTCGCAAGGCTTACATGTTTCCTATGTGGCCCTTTATAGAAAAGGTTTGTAAACCCAGGATGCAAAGCAACCAGAATTTCACCTACTATTAGTGGGAGCATAAACTGGTACAGCCACATTAGATATTTAGCAGGATGTAATGAAATTGTTGATGCACAAATACTTAGACTTGGCACCCCACCTCTCAATACATACCCAGGGACACACTCACATGAGTATACAGGAAGGTGCATAAACAAAAAGTCCCTAGCTACACTGAGGGGCTGTAGGAAAAAACAGTAGACAGGCTGGGCGCGGTGGCTCATGCCTATAATTCCAGCACTTTGGGAAGCTGTGGGAGGATCATTTGAGCCCAGGAGTTTGCAAGCAGCCTGGGCAACAAAGGGAGACCCCATTTCTGCAAAAAAATTAAAAAATTATCCAGGCATGGTGGCATGTGCTTGTGGTCCCAGCTGCTCGGGAGGCTGAGATGGGAGGATCATTTGAACCCGAGAGGCAGAGGCTGCAATCAGCTATGATCATACCACGGCACTCCAGCCTGGGTGGAGTGAGACCCTGTTTCGAAAAAAAAAAAAGAAAAAAGAAACGACCCAGATGCATATCACCAGAAGAGAGGTTAAAGTTCTGGATACTATTCAGTAGTGAAAGTGCATGGTCTGGAAGTTACCTACTTGAGTAAACGCCTATAAACACAATGCTCATACAAGAAGCAAGTTTTGGAACTTCGAGGTACCTTAAGAACCTATGTGTACAAGCGTTTCCTTTTCTCCACACCCTCACCAACACTTGCTCTCTCTCGTTCTTTTGATCATAGCCATCCTAACAAGAATAAAGTAGTATCTCATTGTGACTAGTGATGTTGAACACTTTTACATGTATTTGTTGGCCAGTTTTACGTCTTCTTCGGAGAAATGTCCATTCAGGTCCTCGGTACATTTTAAAATTAGGTTACGAGGCCAGGTGCGGTGGCTCACACCTGTAATTCCAGCACTTTGGGACGCTGATCTGGGAGGATCATGAGGTCAGGAGATCGAGACCATTCTGAATTAAGACAGGTTTAGTGAAACCTCGTCTCTACCAAAAATACAAAAAGTTGGCCAGGCGTGGTGGCATCTGTCAGCATTCCCAGCTATGCAGGAGGCTGAGGCAGGAGAATCACTCGAACTCGGGAGGCAGAGGTGGCAGCGAGCCAAGATTGCACCACCGCACTCCAGCCTGGGCGACAGAGACTCCGACTTAAAAAAAAACCAGGTTATATCTTTTTTCTATTCTGTGAGTTCTTTATATATCTGGGGTATGAACCCCTTATCAGATATGTAATTTGAAAATATTTTTTCCCAACCCACAGGATGCCTTTTCATTTTGATAACTATTTTCTTTGCTATGAGAAAGCTTTTTGGTTTGGTATAATCTCACTTGTTTATTTTTGTTTTTGTTGCCTGAGTGTTTGGTGTGATATTTTAAAAAATTATTACCAAGGCCAGTATTCAGGAGATTTTCCACAATGTTTTCTAGGAATTTTATGGTTTCAGGTCTTTCATCCATTTTGAGTTGATTTTATTCATGGTATAAGATAAAGATCCAGTTTCATTTCACCATGTAAATGAATATCAAGACCTCATGTCATACACCTTAATATACAGATATTTTTAAAAAGAACCTATGATATGATTTGTAGCAAATGTGAAAATATGCAGAAATACTATATACTTGATGTCGGTGGTAAAACATGTAAAGATAAATATGAAAACAACGAACACCAAATCCAGGATGGTGTTTATGTCTGCAGAGGAGGACATTTGGAAGGGTTAGTGAGGGGAAGGAACAACTTTATCAGTAATATGTTTCCAAAACTAGGTCATACCTACATCCATGGTCATTCTATTTTTTATGCTTCTTTGTATTCTGAAATAATTTAGAATAAATAAATATCTAAAGTTAGGAAAAACTGTTAAACATTTTTTATACAAAAAGTGCTAGATCATTGTTTGGCTATTAAAACGCTTATGCCACACTTCCATTATATAATAAATGCTACAATAGATAAGAGTAAATAAAAGAAAATAGTAGGCCGGTCGCGGTGGCTCATGCCTGTAATCCCAGCTATTTGGGAGGCCAAGGTGGACAGATCACTTGAGCTCAAGAGTTCAAGACAGGCCTCGGCAATATAGAGAGATCTCATCTCTACAAATAATACAAAAATTAGCTAGGTGTAGTGGTGCATACCTGTAATCCAAGCTACTCAGGAGGCTGAGATGGGAGCATTGCTTGAGCCCAGGAAACTGAGAGGATACTGAGTCAAGACTATGATACTGTACACCAGTCTGGGCAATGGGAATGAGACCCTGTCTAAAAAAAAGAAAAAGAGAAAAAGAGAAGAAGAAGAGAAAGAAAAGAAAAGCCAAAGCAGAAGAAAAAAGGGGACTATCAATTTGTTTCGACAATAAAGATTCCATTGTTGAAAGTATTTAGAAAAAACTTGTAAGGAAGCACATGAATTATATTAACAGTGGCTGTGGGTTACTGAGTAGTGGTTTGAGGGTATTTGTTTTTTCCTTCCTTTTAAAAATTTAGTACTTTTCAAACTTTCCACAGTGGGTTTGTATTACTTTTCAACCTCAAATAAAGTTTAAGTGTCTAACACACAACCAAGGATTATCTAATTTGCTAGGGAAATTAGAACCCTTTGTTTAACTCAGCATTTACTATGGGTTAGGATATTTTTTATCTCTGGGAGGACAGACTTTAACTTGTCAAAAACTGACAGACATGCAAATGAATTTGTCCAATATAAATAAATCGGTCTAGAAGAAATGCAAATGTTTGCTGTCTTGCAAGAAAGATTATCTCCCCTAAGTTGTCTTTTATTTATTTATTTTTTTGAGATGGAGTCTCTCTCTGCTGCCCAGGCTGGAGTGCAGTGGTACAATCGTGGCTCACTGCAACCTCTGCCTCCCAGGTTCAAGCAATTCTCATGCCTCAGCCTCTCCAGCAGCTGGAATTACAGGCACTCGCCACCACACCTGGCTAATTTTTGTACTTTTAGTAGAGATGAGGTTTTGCTATGTTGGCCAGGCTGGTTTCAAATTCCTGACCTCACATGATCCACCCACCTTGGCTTCCCAAACTGCTGGGATTACAGCATCAGCCACCATGTCTGGCTCACCCTAGTCCTCATTTTGTTGTTCTGGGGAATATTAACCAGTTCTTATATTTAATTAAACAATCATAGCCCAGCGTTCTTTCTTTCAATGACTATACATACTTAAACCTTTCCCACAATTTTTCAAACTGGCTTAACCATGCTGGCTCCTTTAATGAATCAAAAAATACATATATTTGGCTTATATTCAATCTGTATTTGTTTGAAAGAAATGTTCTGAAAGTCTGGAAACATTATATCTGGACATCAGTTTTAAATTTGAAACCACAGTTCCTTTCTCTTCTGACAATGGTATATTTGAATATTAGCTTTCCAAACCCAGCCCACTTTAATTTATAATGCCACTAAAATATATTTACAACAGAAAAATGTCAACTAATAATGATTTGGGGTAACCAAAAGCAACTTAGGTTTGAAGAGAAGGATGAGGATGGAAATTCTAAATGGGACATATGGGAATTTCAATGCCTTTCCAGGCTTCTGTAAATTCTCTAATACTAAATAACTGTTTGTGTATTTGTTACAGGTATATCATTCTTTTCACACATTAATTAGGTTTTTTCTCTCAAATGGGACTAAGAGATATTTTGTTGAGGTCCTTGGGAAAAACATAAAGAGAAAAATAAGAAAAACTAAAGAATAAATGTACCCATCAGTGAGAAACAGACTTGAGATTGAAAACCAGAAGAGAGAGTAATTGGGGTGCAGGTGAGACAGGAAGTGATACACTTAACTTTTTTTTTTTAATGAAATATCATTTTGTTGCCCAGGCTAGAAGAGCATCTCGGCTCACTGAAACCTCTGCCTCCTGGGTTCAAGCGATCCTCCTGCCTCAGCCTCCTGAGGTAGCTGGGATTACAGGCATGAGCCACCACGCCCAGCTAATTATCTTTGTTGTCTATTTTTACTAAAGATGGGGTTCACCGTGTTAGTTAGGCTGGTCTTGAACTCCTGGCCTCAAAGTGATCTGCCTGCCTTGGCCTCCCAAAGTGCTGGGATTACAGGCATGAGCTTCCATCCCTGTGGAAGTGATGGGCTTTAGATCAGAGATAATTTGTCATGGCTGACACCAGAAGAAATTAAAAAGCCAAGACAATTTGGTCACTTTCCAGTGTTAAGAGACTAGAAAAAGAGAGGCAACCTTAATTTAGGTGCGTAAGTCCACATCCAACAGTAATTTTTCTTTTTTTACTTTTTTCTTTTTTACTTTTTTTTAACTTTTTTTTTTTTTTACTTTTGTACTTCTGACAAATTTTCACATTAGATGTCTGTAACTAAGGGAATGAATGTCTGAAATGGATAGTCATATTATAGAATAAACATATTCCATATGCTATAAATATGGAATAAACATATTCCATATTCCAAAACATGCTATTTTCAGGGCTTTTTTTCCTGTGTATAAAATAATTTTTCTGGTTATATTTTCATTGTTGAGTACCAGAAAATCAGTAAGAAGAAAGCACAAAACAACACTTCTTCTTGTCATCTCCCAGGTTCCTAATCTATAAAAAGAGGGTAAGACTTCAAAACATAATTGCCAGAATTACATAAAACATCTGTGCTAGTACACATCTGGCACATCAGAATTGCCAAATAAATGTTAATTTCCTTTGCTGTAACTCAGTGGTTCTCAACTGGGGGTGATTTTGACCCCTCAGGGGACATTGGGCAATTTCTAGAGCCATTGTTGATTGCCACAATGGGGAGGGGTGAGGAATTTACTGGAATCCAGTGGGCAGAGGCCAGAGTTCCTGCTCAGCAACCTACAAGGCAAAGGAGAGCCTCCCATCACAGTCTCTCTGTCTCCATAGTGCTGAGACTGAGAAACCGGCCAGAATCGAAGGGGCCCTTTGTATCCAAGCTGTCAATGTGAAGTGCTTTCAAGTAAAACCGAAGATCCCAGAATATGAAATTCAAATTCTCTCTCCATCTAGTTCAGGTTACTTGAAAGCAGGACAGAAGACTGGAGAGGCAAAGTGAGGAGTAGAAAAACCAGAGCACTGTGAGTTTGGTGCGTTTCAAAAGCAGCTCCTGGGGTCTTAGTAAAGTGCCCAGTTGTTCTCTGATTGTGGAAGAAGCCCACAGAGGCCACTGGAGTAGCTGGGGATCAGATGGCAGAGGACCCGAGGTTTCTACAGCCCCAGCTCGTATTCACACAGTGGAACATCTGTCCTTAGCTTGTTTCCAGTATCCTTCCACCTGCTGCCTCAGTCACTTGCTCCCAAGTCATCTTTGCTAAACCGTGAAATGGGATTAATGAAAATGACATTATAACTAGAGAATTCCTACTTATAATGTGCTATTTTAATAACTGAAGATGCTCACTCACTAACGTGAAAAGAGAACGGTTCTTTTGTTATTTTATTTGTACTCAGCCTTGTTATTATCTGTCGACATAAATAGAAAGCAGAGAGGAAAGCTTCAGAAATTCCGAACCTTCAATCTGAGACAACAACGTTCTCATTTGTTATTTTAAACTTTAAAACAGCAGCAGACCTTTCTGGAAGGCGAGGTGGTGCCCAAAGTATAAATATGTTATGTTGCCAGGAGACAACCAAAAAAAAAAAAAAAATGTAGAATTTTGGAAATCACATACTTCAAGTGGTCAGTCCAGACTTCAAAGTCCAGACTATTTATCCAACCATGCAGGATTGTGAAAAAATTCCCTTGATCACACCCCAGTTTAGAGTTTATGCCTCAATAGTGTCATTTTTGATTATACAAGGCCATGTGATGTGAACAAATATGGATAATTATGGTATGTGTTAGCCAGACAATGAATCATAATAGCAAAACAAAACTCTAGTGTGTGTGTACACACTAAGGCTCACATGTGTTTTTGGTAAATAACAGCCAACACATCCTTTCCTCAAAAAATAAGAGTAGGAAACAATTTCACATGCCATAGTAAAAAGAAACAAGATGGAAATAGTCATAGACATAATAGGATTTTCTTTCAACATAGCAATCTATGGTGTTGCTAATAGTAGTTTTTTTTTTAACATTAACAAAATTTCCACCTGAGCTATAGCTACTGAGAAGAGTATGAAAAAGAGCAAAGCACTTTTGTTCCAAAACTGTACTATTTAATGCAAGTGGTTGTGCTATGGAAATCCCTTCCACAGACTTTGAGATGGATTCTTGCTTTGTTGCCAGGGTGGAGTGCAGAGGCACGATCTTGGCTCAATGCAACCTCCACCTCCAGGGTTTAAGCGATTTCTCCTACCTCAGCCTCCCAAGTAGCTGGATTACAAACGCATGCCACCACGCCCGGCTAATTTTTATATTTTTAGTAGAGATGGGGTTTCACCATGTTAGCCAGGATGGTCTCGATCTCCTGACCTTGTGATCCACCCACCTCGGCCTGCCAAAGTGCTGGGATTACAGGCGTGAGCCATGGCGCCCAGCCCGTTCCTCAGATTTTATCCCTCTCAGAAGTCATGATTAACCCGGCCTCCAATTCAGCCATTTCAGGTGAGGTGAGACTCTTTATTCAAATCAGAGCCACTCAAATAAATGAGCCTTTCTGAGACAGCATGTTGAATTCAAGCCTGTTACCACGAACTGCAACTACTGAAAAATATTCTTTCCCATCCCCCCACCCCTACTGCTGAATGAGATACACTTCAAAATGAGAACCTACCGTTATTAATGAAGAGGCACAGTAATTTTACCTTCACGAAAGCTACCACTTCAAATCATTCTAGAAATAATAGGAGGAAAGGTGTTCTGGGGGCTCCTTTGGCCTCTTTACCCCCCAGCCCCATAGAGCTACTGAATTATAAATTTGACACTGAAAATCATAACCTGTAATTTTTTGGTATTTGTAACCTGCATTTAACATGGTTAAGTCCCTTTTCCATATTATTAAAATGAATTAAACATCTTTTCAGCGTTAAATGTAAATGAACTACTGATCATGGTCTGTAGTAGTTAAATGAATCTAAGTAATTCAATGTATTACGCATAATGTTTCAATATTTCTCCTTAATACAATTGTCACTGAATAATTCAAGATATGCTGGGGACTAGGGAGGTCACCCGAAGTGCTGTTTTTGTCCCACTGTGTTTTTGAGATACCCACTCTGGTCCCGTTCCCTAATCCTCACCTCCCAGCCTTTTTCTCGCCTGCCATCTGCAGGGATTTCCTCCTGAAATGTTCGCTTCTCACCTATGTTGAAGGAATACTTATTCTGTAGTCCTGGAATGCTCTTTGTTTCTGCGAGGTTGGATTTTCCTGAATATTTAAGGTCTTTGAGTTCCGGATTGCTGCACTGAATGCCAATTTCATGACGGCATGGATTTCCAATAGACTTCTTGAGCTTTCTGTGTCCCCAAAGAGCTACTAATTCCTCATACTGTAGTCCTCTACACTACAGCAAACAGCACCCCCATGCTCCCTCATCCTCCCAGCCAACACTTACCAAGCCCTGTCCATGCTAATTCCAAAGTGTTTCTCAAATCCAACCCTCGTCACCTCTCACCACCACTCCCTTTAGCAATGTTCCCAGCTCATCTCTTGGGATGCTGTGCCATCTCCAGAGAGCAGCCAACGTGGTCTTTCATAAGGCACGGACAGCTTGCATCACCCTGCTGCTTAAAATAAAAGTCCTCTCCTCATTTCCTGCTGCGGTTGGGGTAACTAGCCTGCAGCCTGGGGACACACGGCTTCCACCCACATCTGGGACTTCCTCTCCCCTCACTCGGCCCCTTCATCTCCGCACTGCCCCCATATTGGTGACCTGCTGTCCTTGCACTGAGCCAAGGGCATTCTTGTGTGGCGGCCTCTGCATTTTCTCTTCCTTCTGTTTAGAGAGCTTCCCCTTCACCGCCCTCAGCGCCCCCCGCAGTCGACTCCTGCAGGCTGCCACCATGAACACACTTAGCACTTTTAGAGTGATGTGATTCGGCCCACAATCCCAGAGAAACCTTGAAGTTCATTCAGTACAGTGAAGAGGACACCAGATTTAGATTTGGAGATCTGAGCTAGGCCTGGCTCTGTTACCATTAACCAAGTGGCTAAGTTACTTGACGGGCCTGAGACTCAGAGTCTTCTGTTGTCAAGACAGGGTGCTCCACTCATCAGCCGGAGAGGGGACAGTGACTTAGCCTTCAAACCAACAGTTCTAGAGCTGCTATTCTACTAAACATGTCGAAGGACCAAGACTTGATGCAAGAATCTCGAGCACTTAGCGCTAACACTTAGAATCTCTAGAGCTTCTCAGTTAATTAAGTGAAAAAGGTCAGAAGAAATGGTGCAGGCCAGGTATTGTGGTTCACACCTGTAATCCCAGCACTTTGGGAGGCCAAGGTGGGCAGATCATGAGGGCAAGAAATCAAGATTACCCTGGTGAACATGGTGAAACCATGTCTCCACTGAAAATAAAAAAAAATTAGCATGGTGGAGCACACCGGTAGTCCCAGCTATTCAGGAGGTTGAGGCAGAGAATCGCTTCAAC
This sequence comes from Plecturocebus donacophilus, assembly GCA_004027715.1. NCBI lineage: Eukaryota > Metazoa > Chordata > Mammalia > Primates > Pitheciidae > Plecturocebus > Plecturocebus donacophilus. Next base: position 27,195 of record PVKP010018004.1, read on the forward strand.
CCGGGAGGTGAGCCGAGATCATGTCAATGCACTCTAGGCCTGGGCAATAAGAGCGAGACTGTCTCAAAAAAAAAAAAAATAAGAAATGATGCAATTTTCCCTTTTTATTTTTTTTCCCAAATGAGATGGCACCTAGCTATGTTCCCCAGGCTAGATTGCAGAGACACAAACATAGCTCACTGCAGCCTCAAACCCCCGGGCCCAAGTGATCCTCCTGCCCCGGCCTCCCAAGTGTCTACGACAATGGGTGTGTGCCACTGTGCCCTGCATCGCCTAATTAAGAAATATATTAGTTTTAATTTTAACCTTTAGTTATTTTGGAGACAGGGTCTTGCTCTGTCTCCCAGGGGAGAGGCACAAGCATGTCTCACTGTAGCCTCAACCTCTTGGGCTCAAATGATCCTCCCACCTCAGCCTCCCAGGAACACACCTCTACACCTGGCTAATCTTTAAATGTTTAGTAGGACCGAGTCTTGCTATGTTGCCCAAATTGTTCTTGAACTCCTAGGCTTGAGTGCTCCTCTCACCTTAGGACTCTCAAAGCGCTGGAAGGGAGGAAGGAAGGAAGGAAGGAAGGGAGGGAGGGAGGGAGGGAGTGAGGAGGGGAGGAGGGGTGGAGGGAAGGAGAGAAGGAAAGAGAGAGACAGAGAGACAGACAGACAGACAGACAGACAAGGTTTTGGCTGGGTGTGGTGGCTCAAGCCTGTAATCCCAGCAACTCTGGGAGGTCAAGGCAGTAAAATCGCTTGAGACCAGAGTTCAAGACCAGCCTTGGCAATGTAGCAAGACACTATCTCTGAAAAACATTTAAAAAACTAGCTGGGCATGGTGGCACATGCCTGTAGTCCCAGCTACCTGAGATCCCTTGAGCTCAGGAGGACAAGGTTACAGTGAGCTATGATTGAGCCACTGTACTCTAGCCTGGGAGACCAAGTGGGATCCTGTCTCTAAAAAAATCAAAACTAACTAGATTTGAGGCAAATTACTTTGCTTTATAGGTCAATTTCTAACTAAAAAATGGAGACACTCTGGACTGGATACATGATTGGGGGGCTCAGTGCACATTGAAAATGTGGTGTCTCTGCCAGGTGTGGTGGCTCATGCCTATAATCTTAGCACTTTGGGAGGCCAAGACAGATAGATCATCTGAGGTCGGGAGTTCAAGACCAGCCTGACAAACAATGGTGAAACCCTGTCTCTACTTAAAAATACAAAATTAGCCGGGGGTGGTGGTGCACCCCTATAATCCCAGCTACTCAGGAGGCTGAGGCAGGAGAATAACTTGAACCTGGGAGGCAGAGGTTGTGGTGAGCCGAGATTGTGTCATTGCACTCCAGCGTGGGCAACAAGAGTGAAACTCCATTATTTCTGTTACTTTGCATTCCATATTATGGACTTCCAAATTGGTTATGTTTCCTTGCATACTCCTTTACGAATACCATCCATTCATTCTGTAAGTACCTGCGACTGGCAAGGCCAGCAAAACTTCTGCATTCTGAAATTACCTCCCTCTTTGCCTCCCCAGCAAACTCCAATCCATATTTTTTTTGAAACAAAGTCTCACTCTGTCACCCAGGCTGCAGTGCAGTGGTATGATCTCGGCTCACCACAACCTCCGCCTCCTGGGTACAAGTGAGTCTTCTGCCTCAGCCTCCCGAGAAGCTGGGATTACATGCCTGTGACACCACACCTGGCTAATTTTTTATATATATACATATTTTTAGTAGACACCGGGCTTCACCATGTTGGTCAGGCTGGTCTTGAACTCCTGACCTTGTGATCCACCCACCTTGGCCTCCCAAAGTGCTTGGATTACAGGCGTGAGCCACCATGTCCGGCCCCATATTTTAAATCCAATGGAAGCCTCCCTTCCTTTCAGATGCCTTCCCTAACCTTATCAGAGAGAAAGCTTCTCTTCATTCTCCACTGCATATTATTTATAACAGCACCGGCCACCCCGTGTACATAAATACTTACCTAATATATAATTCTCTGCCCTATAACTCTGAATCTCCTCATGAACAGAAACTATGTCCAGTCAATTTGCATTCCCAGGCTCAAACACATAGAGGGTACCTAATTCATCGGTGATGGATGAGCAAATGGACAATTTTAAAAATTCTTTGCAACTGTGAGTATCATCAAAGATTCATTTGCCTTCCTAGCCAGACATCATATAATCAGTTAGATGTTTAAAATAGTATTTCCCCTAACATTTTGTATAATGTTTTACCTGTTGTACGTCAGCAGGCTATTCATGGAATATGACATTTTCTACAAATGACTTTTAAGATGGACATGAGTGAATTTATGTCGTTTCATTTTGATGTGTTCAAATAACTGCAATCACAATGTAACAGTTTAAAACATGCCTGAGAGAAACTCACTACTTATTTTCTGGATGGAGAAAATAGGAAAATCTATTTACAACATATACCTTTCCAAATTTTTCCTTTCTGTTCATCATAGTTATTGAATAGGATTATTTCCTTTCATTAGGACATTCCAAGTAAGTGAATTTTCCAGTATTAAAACTCACTCTTACAACTGCTCAAAAATATCACATTGAAATCCATTCTGGGGAGAATATTCTCTAATTCCATATAATCTTACACTGAAAAGACGGAATCCAAGTAAATCTTTTTTGATGATACAGATTCATAATTGTGAACATTACTATGATTCAATTAGTACTCCAAAATTTAAACAAACAAGCTAAATGTTCACCAACAGTAGAGTGGATAAAATGTGATACAGATTCTAAAATGGAATATTGTACAAAGATCACAGACCAACTGTAGAAATGTAATATTCAGTGAAAAAAGCAAGCCCTCAAAAATATATACATAGAATATGATTGCATTTACATGTAAAGTATAAAACTAGGCAAAATCACTCTATTTTGATTAGGAATATGTGCAGATGTGGAAAAATAATAAACAAAAACAAGGAGAGGCCAGGAGCTCCGTACTCACAGCATCTTGGAAGGCTGAGGCGGGAGGATTGCATGAGCCCAGGAGTTCAAGACCAACCTGGGCAACATAGTGAAACCCCATTACACACACACAAAAAATTAGCTGGGTACAGCGGCATGTGCCTGTAGTCCCAGCTGCTCAGGAAACAGAGGCTGGAGGACTGCTTGAGCCCAGGAGGTGAAGAAGCAGAGACTCATGATCATGCCAATGCACTCCACACTGGATGACAGAGCAAGACCCTGTCTAAAAAAAAAAAAAAAAGAACATCATCATAGAAATTAAGATAGTGGTTGTAATTTTCTATAGGCCTCTCATTTTCAAAATTAAAAAAAAGTTTGTAAAATATTTCCTTGATGTTTTTAGGCAGAAAGTAAAACTATTAAATTGAATACACTTATCACTACCATGCATGTAAAAGCATTACAAATCTATTAATGTCAGTGACTTAGCCAGCTGTGGTCTCTAATGCAAAAATAAGACACTTTAAGAATTTATTCCTTTTATGTCATGGTTTGACAATTAAGCGTCTACCTTAGTTTCACAAATACAGTCATTATTTCTTTCACATTCACTTTGAAATCAGAGATTAATAAAACACTAAATGCCTCTCCATTTTTCTAAGAGGAAGTAAAACAGTTATAGATATCACATAGCCTTCAGATAATTGTTCCTAATCTTCTTCTTCTATCTCATTCAGAGTAATTTTGTAAAATTACGGACAACAAACGTGTTACATATAAATACAACAAAAACAAAACACTGAGTAGGTGAACAGCAAAGAATCTTAATCAACAAACATTAACCACAAAATATCTACTTATTACAAATCATTCAATTTCATCCATGAAAGTTGATTTGCATTATTATCTGAGTGTTATTCAGCTCTTTTTTAATTATTCTTGTCATTAGCTTTGTTCTCTGATTTCCAAGATGTTCACTAGGAAATCAGAGTTAATACTCTCTGATTTCTAAGATTTCTGTTTGAGGGATTTTAACATCCTGGAAAGGTTTCTCTCTTTTGTGAAGACAGGGTCTTGCTTTCTTACCCAGACTGGAGTGCAGTGGTGCGATCGTAGTTCATGATATCCTCCAACTCCTGGGCTCAAGAAATCCTCCGGCCTCAGCCTCTCTAGTAGCTAGGACCACTGGCAGGTGCCACCATGCCTGGCTAGTTTTTAAATAATTTTTTGTAGAGATAGGGTCTTGCTGTGTTGTTCAGACTGGTCTTGAATTCTTGGCCTCTCGTGATCCTCCTACCTCGGCCTCACAAAATGCTGGGATTATAGGCGTGAGCCACCACCCCTAGCTTAGAAAGGTTTCTCCCTATCGACAACCCATGAATACTCCCCCCAACAAAAAAATTCAAAAAGACGGGGAGAGGACAAAAGATGCATCAACAGGTAATAATATGAGGTAAAGACTCCTGTGATGGTCACATAGTCACACTAGTGAGGTGATGAAAATACTAAACACCAATTGTCTTCTCTCTTTAAAAAAAAAATTTTGTAGGTGCACAGTAGGTAAATATATTTATGGGGTACATGAGACATTTTGATACAGGCATGCAATATGAAATAAGCACATCATGGAGAATGGGGTATCCATGCCCTCAAGCATTTATCCTGTGAGTTACGAACAATCCAATTATACTCTTCAAGTTATTTAAAAAGGTACAACTAAGTTATTATTGACCGTAGTCACCCTACTGTGCTATCAAACAGCAGGTCTCATTCATTCTTTCCAACTAGCAATGGCCTTGTCAATCACTAATCTGTCATACTTCTGGTAGCTGGCGGAATAAATTAATTAAATTTTTGAAGTACTGTGGTATTCTCTAATACATGTATAGTCAAAACATATCCTAAGACAATCTCTCAAAGTCTAGTCACATCACTGCACTTATACCCCAAGTTGATCTTTTCAATCAATGCCATCAGTTGGAGGTAGAGGGAAGGTGTTTAGAGTAATCAGAGGCTCAATGTCAACTTCTCACTTATCTGAGAAAATGTCTCATGGCCTGCAGGGATGCCCCAGAACTCCTCAGCTTCACCTAGAAGGACTATTTCTGCTTTCCCAATTCTCTGTTTCTAAGAGACACATTTTCCTCCTGGCTCGCTATTTGGAAATACTTCAGTCTGTGGTGTGTGAAGTAGAGTTTACTAATAGTCGCCTTAGAAGGAAACATGTGAGCTTTCTGTCCCCTTGCATATTATCATAAGTAGTTCTACCTGTAAATCAAGTTAGTTAAGCTAATAATTTTGTTTTCAAATCCCTGGTTTCTTGGATATGGTTATTCTATTTGTAATGAAATGACTATTGAGAGCATTCCAAAATGTGCAAAAATATCAGACCAAGTGTTGCTGGCCAGAGAAGTGAAAGTCAAGTACATTCTTTATAAATGACTATCAACGTGCACTATAAATTTTTCAGCCCATCAGTAAGTATTTACTTATTTATCATTATTATTTTTGAGACAGAGTCTCACTCTGTCCCCAGGCTGGAGTGCAGTGGTGTGATCTCAGCTCACTGCAACCTCCGCCTCCCGGGTTCAAGTGATTCCCGTGCCTCAGCCTCCCGAGTAGCTGGGACTACAGGCACACACCACCATGCCCAGCTAATTTTTTATATTTTAGTAAAGATGGGGTTTCACCATGTTGGCCAGGATAGTCTCGATATCCTGATCCACCCACCTCGGCCTCCCAAAATGCTGAGATTACAGGCATGAGCCACTGTGCCCAGCCCCGTCAATAAATAAATAGCCAATAGTTACGGAGTTCTAACTATGTTCTTTTCTGGTGCTTTACATGCACGTAAATTCATTCAACCTAAAAAATAACCCTGTGGGTTACATACATCTATCCCCATTCTATAGACGAGATGACCATGACATCAAAGGTTAAGTAACCAGCTGAAGATCACAGTCAGTGGCACAGCTGGGATTATGTCCCCACAGTCTAGATTCAGACCTTGTGCTTTCAAGCGTCATGTTCTACTGCCTCTAACAATCGGGTCCTTTTGCATGCAAAGACTTAACTATAAGCTATGTTTTAAGCACTAGTTTTTCAAAATTTTGCTAGAACAACATTTGTTAAATATACATTCACTCATACCATTGAACAAAAAAAAGATTTGTCTCGTACTTAACTATGTCATAGACCACAAAACCAAAGCAAAGTAAAAAAACATAACACACACAAGAATGCAGCTACGAAGACTTTGCCCTCACTGAAGATGAGTGAGACAAAAGCTCTCTGTGCTCAAACAGCTTCCAATCTGGTAGAAAAATTGAAGAGTACAGAAGGACTGGGTATAAAAGAGTCAACAGAGTTTGATGCCCAAACTCACTCCCTCTGTGAATCAAAGAGAGAAATTAATTCGAACTGATTAGTTACCAGTGAATAGAGGAAATGACAAGTCCTTGGGGTGGTGGAGTTGGCGTGAAAGCGTATCGGGAGTGAGTGGAGGGGAAGGAGATACTCAGTGGAATGTTGCCTTCGGAAGAGGCCAGAGAGCAGAGCTACAGTAGCAGGACAATGAATCTGCCCCTCCCTGCCTGTCTGGCCTCATGTGCTGCTATCCTTACCACCGGCCTCCACTCCAGCTGCCCTGGCTTCTCTATTCCCAGGTCCCACCAGGCTCACTCTTCCTCAGGGCCTTTGCACTTGCCTCTGCCCAGAACGCTCTCCACCTTAGGTCACTCTGTGGCATTTCCTTGTCATACAGGTCTCAGCTCAAAGGTCACCTTGTTAGAGAGGTCTTCAGTGTATTGTAAAACACCCACACTTCCCCTAAATTTGCCACTTTATTTAGTTTGTTTATTTACTGTCTTTCTCAGTTATAGAAGATTCTTTTTAAAAAATTCCTTTCCTTTTTTGTGACTTTTTATTATTTAATTTTTTTAAATTTGACTTTAAGCTCCAGGATACATGGGCAGAGTGTGCAGGTTTGTCACATAGGTGTGCATGTGCCAGGGTGGCTTGCTGCACCTATCAACCCGTCATCTAGGTTTTAAGCCCCACATGCATTAGATATTTGTCCTAAAGCTCTCACTCCCCGTGCCCCTCACCCCTCAACAGGCCCTGGTAGGGGTTGGTCCCCTCCCTGTGTCCATGTGTTCTAATTTTTCAACTCCCATTTATGAGTGAGAACATATGTTGTTTGGTTTTCTGTTCTTGTGTCAGCTTGCTGAGGATGACGGCTTCCAGCTTCATCCATGTTCCTGCAGAGGACATGATCTCATTTTTATGGCTGCGTAGTATTCCATGGTGTATATATACCACATTTTTAAAATTCAGTCTATAACTAATGAGCATTTGGGTTGGTTCCATGTATATGCTATTGTAAATAGTGCTGTAATAAACATACATGTGCATGTGTCTTTATAGTAGAAAAAATTATATTCCTTTGAGTATATATTTAGTAATGGGATTGCTGGGTCAAACAGTATTTCTGGTTTTAGATCCTTGAGAAATCACTACAGCGTCTTCTACAATGGTTGAACTAATTTATATACCCACCAACAGTGCAAAAGTTTTCCTATTTTCCACAGCCTCACCAGCATCTATTGTTTCCTGACTTTTTAACAACTGCCATTATGACTGGCGTGAAATGGTATCTCATTGGGGTTTTGATTTGCATTTGTTTGATGGTCAGTGATCATGAGCTTTTTTCATATTTGTTGGCCACATAAATGTCTTCTTTTGAGAAATGTCAGTTTATATCCTTGGCCCACCTTTTGATTTTTTCTTGTAAATTTGTTCAAGTTCCTTGTGGATTCTGGATATTAGAACTTTGTCAGATTTTTTTAGTAATCGCCCTTCTGACCGGCATGAGATAGTATCGTCAGAAGGGCGATTATTAAATTTTGATTTGCATTTCTCTAATGACCAGTGATGATTACCTTTTTTTTAAAAAATGTGTTTGTTGGCTGCAGAAATGTCTGCTTTTGAGAAGTGTCCATTCATATCCTTCATCCACTTTTTGATGTTTTTTTTTTTCTTGTAAATTTGTTTAAACTCCTTATAGATTCTGGATATTAGCCTTTTCTCAGGTGGATAGACTGCAAAAATTTTCTCTCATTCCGTAGGTTACGTGTTCACGCTGATGACAGTTTCTTTTGCTGTGCAATGGTTCTTTAGTTTAATTAGATCCCATTTGTCAATTTTGGCTTTTGTGGCAATTGCTTTGGTGTTTTTGTCATGAAGTCTTTGCCCATGTCTATGTCCTGAGTGGTATTGCCTAGGTATTCTTCTAGGGCTTTTATGGTCTTGGGTTTTACATTTAAGTTCTTAATCCACTTTGGGTTAATTTTTGTATAAGATGTAAGTAAGGGGTCCAGTTACAGTTTTCTGTATATGGCTAGCCAGTTTTTCCAGTACTATTTATTAAATAAGAAATCCTTTCCCCATTGCTTGTTTTTGTCAGGTTTGTTGAAGATCAGATGGTTGTAGACATGTGGTATTATTTCTGAGGTCTCTGTTATATTCCACTGGTTTATATATGTCTGTTTTGGTACCAGTACCATGCTGTTTTGATTACTGGAGCCTTGTAGTGTAGTTCGAAGTGAGATAAGATGATGCCTCCAATTTTGTTTTATTTTTGGTTAGGATTGTCTTGGCTATATGGGCTCTTTTTTGGTTCCATATGAAATTTAAAGTAATTTTTTTCTAATTCTGTGAAGAAAGTCAATGGTAGTTTGATGGGAATATCATTGAATCTATAAATTACTTTGGGCAGTTTGGCCATTTTCACAATATTGATTCTTCCTATTCCTGAGCATAGAATGCTTTTTCATTTGTTTGTGTCCTCTTATTTTCTTAAGCAGTGGTTCATAGTTCTCCTTCAAGCGGTCCTTCATGTCCCTTGTAAGCTGTATTCCTAGGTTAAAATAGATTCTTTTAGAGTGCAAAGACCTCATGTTCTTTATTCAAAGCTGATTTCCCAATGTCCAGAGCAATGCCTGGCACAGAGAAGAACTCAATAAATATTTATGGAATAAATGAATAAATAAATGTCAGAAACTTTCAAGAAATAATGAGGTTCCTTAAGGTCATATCTTTCTACCAAAAAAAAAACACCTGCACTCATATGTTCACCACAGCACTAGTCACAAGAGCAAAGATGAGGAATCAACCCAGGTACCTGTCGACGGTGCACTGGATAAAGAAAATGTGACACATATACACTCACAGAATATTATGCATCTATAAAAAAGAACAAAATAACGTCCTTTGCTGCAACATGAATGCAGCTAGAGGCCCTGAACCTATGCAAATTAATACAGGAACAGCAAATTCAATTCCACATGTTCTCACTTATAACTGGGAGCTAAACACTGGCTACATCTGGACACAAAGAAAAGAACAATGAACACTGGGGATCCCAAAAGGGGAGAGGCAGAAAAAGGTGAAAAACTATCTGTTGGGTCCTGTGTTCACTACTTGGGCAATGCGTGATTAGAAGTCCAAGCCTCAGCATCACACAGTATACCTAGGTAACAAACCTGTACCTGCAACCCCCAAATCTACATTTTAAAAAAAGATTTTTTAAAAAGGCTAGGGAAGAGTTGTGGTAAGATGAAGGCCAAAAGAAGTCATTAGATTAAGCAAGGAGGTTTTTTTTTGAGACCCCTGAGAGGACAGTTTGTAAAGTAGGTTGTGTGTGTGTGTGTGTGGGGGGGGCAGGCGGGGGTGGTGTGGGGGAACTGGGAAATAGCTGTAGGTTGATGAGCACATGGGAAGTAAGAACTTGTTTCCTTTCATCCTTGCTAGGCTGTGGAGGTGACAGAGATAAAAAGCAAAATTTGTTCTTGTAAAAGGAGCTTACCTTTTTTCTTCTCCAGTTTCCTAAGAAGTGTGGCTTCCTTGGGGGTAATTATAAAGAGATACCCAAGGATGAATTAAGTTGGGAAGGCCTGCTGGGGCCAAGGGAGTGCTTAGGATTTGCAGGATCCTAATAAGGAAAAGGATAGAGAACGTGGAGGAGAGCCTTTTATTTATTCTCATAGGCTCCTTGTGTAGGTCAAGATCTTTCCTAGGGACCAGGTGTAATGCCAGCACCCTGGGAGGCCGAGGTGGCTGGACTGCTTTAGTCCAGAGATTCAAGACCACCCTAGGCAGCATGGTAAAACTGGTACTACAGTAAATACAAAAACGAACAGGCATGGTAGCATGCCTCTGTTGTTCCAGCTACTCAGGAAGCTGAGGTGGGAGGAATGCCCGAGGTTTGGGGCTGCAGGGAGCTATGGTCACACCACTGCAGGCTAGCCTGGGTGAAAGCACGAGACCCTGTTTTAAAAAGAAAAAAAGAAAAAGAAAAAGAAAAAGATCGTTTCTAGTTGTTAATACAGAGTTTTAATTCAGAGATAATTTGAGGTAATACAGGCTAACTGAACTTTCATTTGGTTTATCAAGCCTATTTCACATTATTCGGATTGGGATCACCCAGCATTTCTGAGAACCTAGTTTATACCAGCTCTTGTTTTAGGTACTAGAACTAGGGAGCTGAATAATGGATGCTAATACTGTAAAAAAATTACTTTAAAACACCTGGGAAATAGATGTTTCAAGTACCTATTAACACTTAGAAAACTGATGTATATATATATATAAATGTAAAAAAAATATATATATGTAAAATACATATCTAATATATATAAATGTAAAATACATATATATAAATGTAAAATACATTACATATATAAATGTAAAATACATATATAATAGATATAAATATAAAATACATATATATAAAGTAATACACACACACACACACACACACACACACACACACACACACATATAAATGTATTCAGAGGTGTGCTCCTGGAGCTGGCCTGGCTGACTTAAAGTTTTGGGAATTTTGAGATTCACTTGTCAAACACAGCCACTATTAGAAGTTGCTAAAACCTGTGACTAAATAAGTTATGCTAAAAACAAAGACTATACTCAAAACTCATAACTTCTTAATTATTCGGCTACACTTTGCTACTATGTATCCTCTGAAGGTCATTACGTCTATGATGAAAACTCTGTAGAATGGTGTGTCAGCAGCATGACTTTTCAGCTCTGCATTCAGTGAGGTCACATTGTAGCTTGAAATTGGCCATGGTGGGAGTATTCACACCATGGAAACTGGAAAATGTTACACATCAGAACTTATTTTCTTCTTTATTTTTTGGATAATGGAATATTAAACATTTACCAACACACCACTCTTTTTTGTTTCATTTGTTTTGTTATTTTGGGACAGGATCCTACTCTGCCATGCAGATCGGAGTGCAGTGACGCCATCATAGCTAACTGCAGTGCTCAAGTTATCCTGAGCACTGAACTCCTGTGCTCAAGTTAGCCTCCCACATCAGCCTCCACAGTGACTGGCGGCACAGGCATGCCCAGCTGCATCTGCCTAATTTTTTTTTTTCTTTTGTAGAGACAGGGTCTCATTTTGTTGCCCAGGCTGATCTCAAACTCCTGGGCTGAAGCAATCCTCCTGACTTGTCCTCCCAAAGTGCTGGGATTACAGATGCGAGCCATAGCAACTGGCCTACCGTTCTGGTTTTTTTTTTTTTTTTTTTTTGGAGATAGAGTCTCGCTCTGTTGTCTGTTGCCCAGACTGGAGTGCAGTGGCATGACTTGGTCCACTGCAACCTCTGCCTCCCAGGTTCAAGTGATTCTCCTGTCTCAGCCTCCTGAGTAGCTGGGATTACAGCCGCGTGCCACCACACCCACCTAATTTTTGTATTTTTTAAAGAAGAGATGGGGTTTTACTGTGTTGGCCAGGCTGGTCTCGAACTCTTGACCTCAGGTGATCCACCAGCCTCGGCCTCCCAAAGAGCTGAGATTACAAGTGTGAACCACTGTGCCTGGCCTCAGTATTCTTATCTCTGAATTAGAAACTACTTTATGCATGTCCATCTAACTTATTAGGTTAGAGATAGTATGTGAATTTCTGAGGGCAAGCGTTTCTTAAAAAAGAAACAAACTGTCTTTCTCATGAGTTTTTCTGAGTTGGTAAGTTTTTAGTGTAAGTGGTTTTTAAACTTTTCGTGCAGATTTTAAGAGGTCTTCAGGATCAAGTAATATTCTTCAGTTGCACTGGTATTGCTACTGTATCAAACAAACATCTTTCATTGGACTTTGTACAGCTTTTTATTACATAATATTTCTGCTGTATTTGTTGCAGTGGGTACCGTAGGGTTCACGTGTACAGAGAAATGTTTTGCTGTATGGCAGACAGCTTCTGAGTGGTAACTGAGGGCAACGTTACTAGACTGATTTGGCTGTTTTGGTTATTTTACGGTGGCTCACTTTTTTTGTCTCTCACAAATGTGGGAAGATGAACTGTGGAATTTCAATTGTCTGAATATGTCTCCACTTCTAGACAAATACTTTTTCAGACTTGAAGAAGGAAAAACAGAAAAACATCCCTCATATTTACTGATGTAAGAAACGAATAGTATACTCTATTAATAGTTCAGTCTCAAATAGTCCTATCATTTTCCTCATGTTGTGAATAGAGTTAAAGCGTCTTTGTAATCTCCTTACCCAAAACAAACAATTTAACTAACATTCTAATTCACCAAAAATAAAAATATTTATTAGGATTAATTTTTGATAGGTGGATTAATTATACAGTTCTTTCTTTTCCCCAAATTCCAAGTTTTCACATTGGTACATTGTGGTTTTATAACAACTCTTTTTTCTAGAAAGCTATTAATCACAATATTGGGATCATAGCATGATCATTATAGAGTTAGTTTCTAAGTGATAAAATCCATATATACGTGTGTCCAATCATTCATTCACTCACCAATCAATATTCATTGACTATAAAAGGCTAATAAAGGCTGAAGTTACCATGTAATTGATTTGGTGTTTCACACTTCAAGTTAAAACATTTATTGATTGTCCAGAGGCTTTAGTGAGTTGATTCCTTCTGTCTAAAGTCAACAACATTTCAATGAAGCAGAATTAACTTGATCATAAATAGATGACCTGCAGGCCATTACTTTTGTAATAACCGCAAATAGAAACCGCTCTTTGAAAATGATTAACTAGAAGAATACAGTGTTTTTCACTACTGTGGGAACATACCGCTTTCCTCAATGGAATACATCTGCAATTCTCTTAACCAGCCACAAACCGAAAAAACAAGTCAGGCTCACAAGGAGGAGTGATATCCGATGTCTTTACAGCTTTGGTGAAGCATATTTCTCCCCCTCCCCAATAGATTATTTATTTAAATAAAGCTTTGGGTTTGATCCTAATTACTTTCTTCTTGTCAGACCCCGAGCTTGGGAGAAAAAGGAAGTGTTGACATATTCCACGCCACTTTTAGGCCAAAAGATAGAAGGCTCCAAAGATAGGAAATGAGTTCAGAGAAGCAAATGGGAAAACAGATTTTTTAAAAAGTACGCCAATTGGTATGGTTATAAAATGGTGGTGATTTTGCCTTTTCCAGGAGACATGGCAGATTCTAGAGACTTTTTTCGTTGTCACGATTGGAGAAGAGTGTCACTGGTGTCTAGTAGGCAGGGACCTAGGGGCCTGCTGAACAGACTACAATGCACATAACAGTCCTAGAACAACAAGATATCCAGCCCCAGACGGCAACAGTGCTGAGGCTGAGAACCTGCTATAAATCTAAACTGTTTTTGTGATACTAGATTCATAAAATATTGCTCAGAGCTAATAGGAAAATACTAGGAGATACAAAATAAAACACCCATATCAAATATCTGCTTAAAGGCTTCTTTCTCATCTAATTATGAGTAATTTTTAGGGACAGTTCTTTTACCTAATGCAACTACAAAAAATGATCACGGTTGCCACATCCTTAGTACATGCTAGGCACTGTATATTTGCTTCAGTCATCCAGATTCAAATTCATTACAACCATATGATGTCAATGCTATTATTAGCACAGAAAAATGATCATTTATTGCATTGAGTATCCTCTAGAGGTCAGCAGTCACTTGCTTTTCTCTTGGTCAGTAATCCTCAGTATCATGACCTTGAAATTTGACAAAAAAAGTCAATGTCATGAGAATGCACTACAACTCTAGATGTCATCTGAATTACCCTGCCCCCAAGAGTTCTGTAGTCCTAAGTGTTACAAAATACAGGAAAAAGAGGCTTATCAGAGATATTTAGAGTTAGATGGAAAAGGCAAATATAAATCTTAAAAGCTAAAGAAAGGCCAAATCTAATCCAATACGAGAAAGAAAAGAGCAGATTCGGGATTTGAATGACCTGGGCTATAAGAGCTCCTCCTCCCTGCATTCTGCAACCCCACACCCTCTGACACACACGTTTAAAGGACACTGATAAAGTGACCTTAACAGAACTCTGTGTGCCTCCCCATAGTCATTGACAAGGATTTATTCAGTATCTGGGCCAATATTTCTGCCTGTTATATAATCTTAACTGGCTGAGCTAGGATGATATAAATTATTCCTTTGAGGGCAAGTCCAGAAAAATTTAGAATTAAAAGCAGATATATTTCAGTGACCAAACAAATATAATCAATATTTTTACGTAGAGGAGCTTGTGCCTGTTTCACATTTTACATATATTTAGTGTTTAAGAGAGCTTGGCCCAATAGAAACAGAACAGTCATTTAATTCCAATACAAAATGTTAACTGAGTAGTTGGTTTAGATGTGAGACTTTAAGTGGCAAACTTCTAAACTGTATATACTTTATTAAACGTTTAGAAGGTCTTAAATTCCATCACATTTATCATTTTATTTCCTAAGATTTGCCTACTAGGGAATTTTCTGTTAGTCAGACAACTTACATGCTTAAAAAAAGGTAAGCAACATCAAATATATAAATGCATTTCCAAAGGTGTGGGATTCAACGAGGAACAGAGCAGCTTAAAGTAAATAGTGACATATACAGAAGCATAGAAGGGGACTATCTATCACTGGAGATGAAAAGCCAGCTCTACCTAGGAGTGAAAGAAATGAAGGGCTCCATATGCCCCAGATTAACAGCCTTCCTAACTCAGGTGACTGTAGGGGTCCCTACCAGGCGGTTCCCTAACTACACACCTTGTAGGGAAGTCTATCTGCCATCTACAGTTGACCCTGGAACAACACGGAGGTGAACTGTGTGGGTCTACTTATGTATGAAGACGTCCTTTGTCCTCTGTCACCCGAGACAGCAAGACCAACCCCTCGTCTTTCTCAACACACTCAATGTGCAGACAATGAGGATGAAGAACTTTATGATGATCCACTTCCGCTTCACGAATAGTAAATATATTTTCTTTTCCTTATGATTTTCTTAACATGATCCTTTCTCTAGGTTACCTTATTGTAAGAATATGCTATATAGTACATACAACACAATATATGTATTAACCGACTGTTTGCTACTAGTAAGGCTTCTGGTCAACAGCAGATTGTTACTACTAAGGCTTTGGGGGGTCAAAAGTTGTATATGGATTTCCACTGTGCAGGGGGCAGCACCCCAATCCCCATGTTGCTCAAGGTTTGTGTGTATTCCTACCTCTCGACATGTAAACACAGCTGCCCTCTCATTAAGAGATGACAAGACTCCTAAGAAAACCAGACGAAAAGATTCCAGAGGAACCCATGCCACCTGCCTATAATGAACCAAAGTACTCAATCATTCACAAATGTGGATGGACAAATCAGGAAAAGCAGGTATTTGGAAAATAAAGAAAAAGAAGAGCCTAAAAGAGAAGGTCCAAAATAAACAGAAAAACCAATTTCAGGGAAACAGACCCAGAACTTAATCAAACTTAAACAAGCAGAAAATCTAAACTGGTATCTTCAGAGAGAGTCAAGAGATTATTGCATTTATAAAGCAAGAACAAAAAGCTATGAAAAAGTGCTAATGAGGCAACCAAATGTCCTTGGAGGTTAAAATATACTTGCCAGCATAAACAAATCCAATGGTCAGAATAATTAATAAAATGAATGTATTTGAAGACCAGAGTGGAGGTTTGTAAAGCAAAACAGAAAATGAAAGAAAACAGGCTGGACGCGGTAGCTCAGGTCTGTAATCCCAGCACTTTGGGAGGCCAAGGCAGGTGGATCACTTGAGGTCAGGAGTTCAAGACCAGCCTGGCCAACATGGTGAAACTCCATCTCTGCTAAAAATACAAAACAAACAAACAAAAAACTAGCCGGGCGTGGTGGTGCATGCCTGTAATCTCAGCTACTCAGGAGGCTGAGGCAGGAGAATTGCTTGAACCCAGGTGGGTAGAGGTTGTAGTGAACCAAGATCACACTAGTGCACTCCACCCTGGGCAACAGAGCAAGACTGTCTCAAAAAAAAAAAAAAAAAAAAAAAAAAAAAAAAAAAAAAAAAAGAAAAAGAAAAAAGAAAAGAAAAACTGAAAGTCAAAGAAAATTTGAAAATGAAGAAAATACAAAATATGAAAGTGGTTAAGAAACATGGATAGCTCCAAATATTTCAACATTTATCTTACTAAAAAATGGAAAAAATGTAAGGGACACAGATGCATTTCGATTGAAAATTGTACCCAATGTTAGACAGGATTGAGAAAAAGATACACATCTAGACTTATCCTGATGAAAATTTGAAATTCAAGAATAAAGAGAAAAGATGAAAAGCTCCCAGCTCCCAGGGAGGGAAAAACAAAGAAAGAAATGAATCACCTACAGAGGAAAAGAATCAGGCCAGTGTTAAGGTTCTTATGAGCAACGCTGTACGACTGAAGAAACACAACAAAAAAGATCTAAAGGGAAAATCTATTTTGAAATTGTGAATTCTATACCATGATGAATTTCCATTGACACATGATAACAATAGGAAGAAGTGTTTGAAAGTTCAAGAATTCAGCTGGTTTACTAAACACATAATATATAAATACATTGTTTGATTATTAAAGGTTTTCCAGAAAAACAAAATCTAAGAACCAAGACTTCATGAAATGTCAGCCACATTATCAGCTGAATGTAACTGAGCTGAAGTAGAGGAAACTTGAAAGAAAGTAAAAGGATTCATTGGCCAGGAGATGTAAGAGTTGCTTTTCAGTGGCAAATTTAATGACATCAGAATATATTTCCTCCTCCAAGGAACTAATATGTAAATAATATGCTCATGATCATGATACTGGAAATGCTATCAGTTTTCTTTCATTATTATTTATTTATTTATTCTTTTGGAGATGGAGTCTTGCTCTTGTAGCCCAGGCTGGAGTGCAGTGGTGTGATCTCGGCTCACTGCAACCTCTGCCTCCCGGAGAATCAGGCGATTCTCCTGCCTCAGCCTCCTGAGTAGCTGGGACTACAGGCATATGCCACCACGCCTGGCTAATTTTTGAATTTCTAGTAGAGATGGGATTTCACCATGTTGGTCAGGCTGGCCTCAAACTCCTGACCTCAGGTGATCCAACCACGTCAGCCTCCCAAAGTGCTGGGATGACAGGCATGAGCCCCAGCACCCAGCCAATGCTGTGTTTTCAGTTTTAAAAAGCACACTATGAAACAACGCTAAAGGCTTAATTCCAGTTTCAGAACAGAATATAATTAATATACATAAATAACAAAAACTGGAGGTTATGTGGACAGTAGTGAGTTTCAAATTCCTCATCCTTCCAAGTATTAAAAGTTGGTAAGTTAATAAATCAGGAATAAAGTCAACATTTAAATCTAAATTGGTAATCACCATATGAATTACAATATATAAACTCTTATTTTTATTGTTTCATTCGCTACCTATCATAAGGCAAGTATATACCCTTTTCACAGTGGTGTTCTCTGAGGAGTAAAATTTGGGAAGGTACTGAAGGGTCACGGGAGACATTTGCTTTTCTTTTCATATTCTTTTGTTCTACCTGGACAATTATCTTTGCCATCTTCATGTAGGGAGGTTATAA
>PVKP010018005.1:0-45028 GCA_004027715.1 Plecturocebus donacophilus
TGTCTGCTTATTTGTTATTTTCATCCCCTATTCCTTCCTGTCTCCACTGTTAAACACAATTATTGGCATAAAAGAGGTTTATAATACCCATTTTTAGACTGTATTCTAGCCTGAGTAATAAAACAAGAATCCCATTCTCTCTCCCTCTTTCTCTTCCTCTTTCTTTCTTATTTTTTTCTTTCTTTTGCTGTTTCTTTCTCCTTTTCTTTTTCTAAAATCTCTTCCTCTTTCTTTCTCTAAAAAAAAAAAAAAAAAAAAGAAACTTGGATTAGGCAAGAGAGACTTCCAAAACATATTAGAACAAATAGTGAATACAGACCAGTGAGCAAATCCATACATTTTGTTGGAGATAGGAGTTTTAATAACTACATCAAGAAATTCAAGAAAGAAGTTTGTCAAGCATTAAACGAACACCCTTTTGGGAGTTCATGCAGCATAATAGGAAAGTATGTAGACTTGGTGTAATGTAGACTTGAGTTTTGAATTCTGACCCGACTAAAGTATAACTTTGTGTAATTTATTTAGCCTTCTAAAATGAATCCTCATCTCTAAAATATGGACTATAACTGCCCCTACTCCATACTTGCTATGTGTATTAACTTTAAGATATATATTCTTAAAAATCATTGAGTATATTGTCTGCCTCAGAGCAAGCACTCAATATGTAACAGCCATTATTATTGCTTAATGGTCTGCAACAACCAAAGAATCCTAAATTTCCATTAAAAGCTCATTGTAGTTTACTGCTTTTCAGAGTACTTAAATAATTACATAATTCATTTTTAGGAAAAAGTATTTGAAATGAAATGAAAAAATAATTTGAAAATAAAAAATACAAATTTAAATGTAATATTTTAAAGTGAAAACATTGTCCATTAATATTAATCTCTGATGTAAGTTAGCATTTCAGAAATGGTAAGATTGTTACCTAGTGGCTAGGTTATATTAAACCCAAAATCATTTCTGTTTTGCTTTAAAGATACACAAGTTTCTTTTGCTTGAAAATATACATGTTATTATACATTTGGCTATTCCCTTTACTATACAATCTGTAACTTTACTGATAAGTCACACACATTAATTTAGGGGGCACTAGTCTATCTCACTAGAGGTGGGGATTCATATAAAATAATGCTCTATGCTCATATTCCTTTTGGAATCACCCATTCCCAATCTCTTGGCTACTCCACTGTTGTAAACAATAAATTTGCCAAACATGTAGCAAGGCAGGAACCTTAACACCAGGCAGACTGGCTCATGAGCAAGTAAGAACACTTCCAAACACATTTTTTCATTTGCTTTTTATCTGTTTCATTTGCTTACCTATTCAAGCCCTTCATTGTTCTAAGAAGAACTAGGGTAAATGCTTCTAAAATATGTTTTCAAGCATGTTCTCTATTTGGCAGGTTGGTTACTGGAACGACATGGATAAGTTAGTCTTGATTCAAGATGTCCCCACTCTTGGCAATGACACAGCTGCTATTGAGAACAGAACAGTGGTTGTAACCACAATTATGGTAAGTGTTGGTCTTTGCTTTATGGTGTTCCGTTTTGTCCACAGGCAATTTTAACTCCCCAGCAATGGTGAGCAGGGAGGGCAAAGCTGCTCACCATGTTACAATGGTAACATGGGTGTTCTGATCCACAGAAGCCTATAGAGGCTTTGAATAGGTTCATCCTAAGCTTTGAGTACATATGGTACTTTTATTTGTATTATCTTTTGTCACATTGTTGTTCTTGGAAAAATGCTCAGATGTTAAAAATTGAGACTGTCTAACTCTAGTTGGAAATGTATGAAATGCTAAGACCCTAAAGCACAAAACAGTGAACATGACAAAGGTCAATCACCAATCACATAAATATATCCAGTAGTAAACATATTATTATTGTTACTATGTTTTTAAAAAGTCAATGTAATAATAATTAATAGCGTTTAAAATTATAATTTTCAGGTAGTTTAATCACCAGATAATGATTTGTATTGTCTGTTTACAATAGTGAAGATGTGACTGTGAAGATTTTAATGAGCATGATTTATATAACTAAATGCTTTAGGAATTAATTTTGTTTTGTTTTTATTTTGAATGTGAAAAGGGTTTCCTTCCACCGATTATTTTTCTCATTGACCAGTGAGAAGTACACATTATAGTTTAGTGAACTTCTAAAACTAAGAAGAATATGATTGCTTCATTCAGCCACATCACAAAATGAAAAGTCCTCTAAATCTTAAGGCTGCTTTTTCAGAGATTCTCATGAAACTACCTTTTAAATAATAAAATATCTTATACATTTTTCTCTTCAAAGTCAAACATGCTCTTTCGAGTCAATGCTCAGAATGTCAAAAGAGATCAACAATCGGTGACCTTTTCTATCTCATTTAAAATTATATACACTCAGCTCAGTGACTCTATAGGCAAAACATATTTTAAATTATTTATGGAATGCTTATTCTAAATGAAATGGAAGTATTTATGTAATTTGATTTTTAGCTTTTGTCATTTTAGTTTCAGCTCTTTAGTAATGTTGAATTGTTTCCATAAAATAATATTAAATGAAATGAAAATGCCAGAGAGAAGCCTTCATATGTTGCAATTAGTTTTATCTCTGTTGCATCACCGGTCAGCAATTTAATGTAATCTGACAAGCCTTCAGCAGAAGTTTATGATTTTAGAATGCAAACCAACCAACAGCAGTTTTTGTGTAAACCTTCCAACTTAATTGTGTAATATTTGCATGGGACTTGAAAAGCAATATATATATGTTTCTTTTCCTAAAAAAGACACAGTAATGGAAAGTCATACTTCAGTACAGTCCTCCTCTTTTCAGCCTCTGATGAAGAATCCTATTTTAAGAAACTGATCGAGAAAGAAAAGAGTTCCGCGCTGTTCGACCATTCCTAACTAAGGCTCAAGTCTTGTTCTCCAGTGTAGTAAATTTAAGCTTATTTTTCATGTGGGATTCTTCTTCGATGACCAACTCTGGACTACCAGAAAAAAAAATTAAGTTCTGTGACTTTTCTGAGATACTAGAACAAAAGAAGAATTAATCTTTCTCAAGAAATAGATGCTGAAAAAGAATCACTTAGCGATATTGACATAACAATTCTCATATCTTGAAATGAGGTCACTGTACATAAATGATGGAATTATATCACTCCATTTCCAAGGGTAGATTTTCTATAAGTAAATATCTCAGAATTTGTTTGCTTGTTTTCTGAATATATGCAGTTGTTTTCTTTAAAGATCTCTTGGAATTTTGCCTGTTCTGTGTGAAATAAAGTGTTTTAATGTGCATTATAGGTATGATATAGAGAATCTCCTTTCCATCCCTGTTACTAAAGGGACTGGACAAATAATTCTTAAAACCAAAATACTGAATTAATTTTGCAAGCATGGCTAATTTTCAGGAAGCATGCTATCAAAAAATATAGTAAAAAATGACAGAATAATCTAACTGTTTTATACATATATATAAAGATATTCTGTAAAGTTATATGTTGTTTGACAGTAAAGTCATCAATATTTTTGCTATCAAAATAGTACAATACTAGTATCTGTCTTTTTGTATGAAAATGTAATCTTTATATAAATAATACCTCTGGTATTTGCAAGTGCATAATCATTCAGTAATGCAAAAAGAATTACTAGTATCCTTTCCCTGAACGTGTTCCTTTTATTTGCTTTTGTTGAAAATGGTAGTCCAGGACCTATGACATCCCTCCACTTCATCCATTATGAAAGAAATCTCTTGTAGATAAACAAGATGTTGGCATCTGCATGTAATTATCCCCAAATTCAATTGAAAACTCCCAACACAGATGGAATTGGCTAGAGATTTTAATATATGTGATACCTGTAGCTAGATACAGAAGGAGGCTGAGAGTGAGCACTGGATATAACTCATTTTGATTGAAATTGATATGGTGTTAATGTTCTTCCAGTTGTCTGTCCTTTGTGTATGTTGTTATTTATATGTTGATACACTGTAACACTATATGCTATTGCTAAATAAAATTGATTGAGAAATTCAGTTATTCATAAATATTTATTGAGCGTCTGCTTTGTGCTAGGCACAGTTCTAGGCCCTGGGAATATGTCACAGACAAAAATCCTGCACTAAATGAAACCTATAGTATATTGAGAGAAAGCAGACCCAAAAACATAAGTAATAATTATATTAGCTATCTTTATTAAATACAATGTAGCATTAGCTTTTTATGCTGTTGAAAGTTATTTTTTCTTATAACAGCGTTATATAGCTATAATGTGATTTTCATTTTAATAATAAATTTATTCTACCTGAATATAATCATCCTGAATATAGCACAGCTAAATCTAATAGAAAATAAAATTAATACCATTATTTTTATCTTTAAGTCTTGTTGACTGAAAAATTTGTAAAATCAATAAAATTCATAAGACTGTGACCATATCGATTTAACTTTCTGAATTAAATGTAACAATTTGTGCAAATAACCCAAAGAAACCCAATCTGTTCCATGTGGTTTGTATAAATACAGCAATTGAGGGAAAAGCAGTTTACAGTAGATCTTGGTAGAAAGGAGGGTGGTGTTTTCCTCTGTAATCTTGCTACTTTCTTGGCTATTGAACGCTCTGGAAAAGGGAAGATAATACAGTGATGTTTCAGACAAGCTCCTTTTTTTTCCCCAAAGCTTTACTACCAAAGTTAAGTAGTGCTTATGATGCATTGCTCAACTACAAAGATATTTCTTACCATCTCATGAACATAACAATCCTTTAGGCAAATTTTCCGTAAAACCAAATTTATTCACTCTAGTATCAGAATTATGTTACAAACCTAAAAGCAATTATCCTTATCACTTATGATCTTTCCAGAGTTTACTTTTGGTACATTTTAATGAGATGTTTGATATTTTATTTCCTCTATGTATGATTCTGTAGATGTACTATACATATATGTGCATTAGAATAACACACACACATGCATCTTTATATAAAATGTATTATATGTATATATACATACATACAGAAAATTAAAATATATTTATTTTCTTCCTTATACCAAATATTAATTTTCCTCTTTCACATACATCACTCACTGAAGAGCTTATAAATCAATTAATTTTAAATAAATTATTCTGGTTAAATTTAAAGTTGTGCGGCCTTTAGATTTACTCGTTTTTTTCCTGAATTGAATAATGATATCTTAATCTTCACTTTTATGAATTTTATCCATGGGGTAAATTATGTACATCCATTAGGATTTTTTGGAGAAAACCAAATATTCACATAGAAAACAACATTGTGACACTGATCTTATTATTTTAACAACTTTCAATAGTAATTGTAATAATTGTATTCGTGATATTTAGAAAATGTTGAAACCTTTCTAATAAGTATTTTGTTTCAATAGGTCTACTTTTGCTAAATAAAAATAATCCAAAAAAAATCCTTGGTAGGAAAATTATACTTTATTGATTAAAAATCTTCTTAATTAATTTACACAAATACTTTCATAAGCAAGCCCTAATGTAGCAGCTTTAAACAGAGAGTGATTTCTTTCCTAAAATAGCAAAGCAGATGTAGAAGCCCATTCATTAGAGAAACTATCTTAATATAAAACTCATATTCACTAAGAAGTAATGCAATAACTTTTAAAAAAATTACCATCCTACAGAGCTCAGTAGTTGATAATAATCATGGCAGGTTGTATACATAAGACAGAAATAAGAGGTTACTCTATTCCTCTGATCATTCCATTTTTATTCAAAATTGAACACTTGGGAATTCATAAGGACTGTTTTAAAAAGACACCCCAGATATCCTCCTTAATGATTTGCCAGAATTTATTCATTATATTGAAAAGATTTTGTATTTTCTTCACCCATAGTAGCCCCTAAACTTTGTATTAACTCTAGTATGAAGTGTTTGAAGAGGTAGTTGCAGACAATTCGTCAGATTGAGCGTGGGGAAAATGAGGAGGTTGGGCGAATGTTCAGCATTTGCTACTCTTTTGTACTTGACACGAAAGAAAAGAAAAGCAAAAGGAGACACAGTCAAAGAAACAGCAGAGCTGAGCAACCATGAGAGACCATTCAAGGAAAGCCTTTCTCTCCTTTTAACATCCCCACTTCCCTGGGTGCGATCATGTCATTTCTCTTATGCTGTCTGCATCACTCATCCTGAATCTCAGTAATTGTTTATGCTCCTGGATGGGCAAAAAGTCTAACTACATTTCTAATCAACATCTGTAGTAAGCTGAAGGCTTTTCTAGTCTTTGTTGGTTTGCTCAGCAAGAAAACAATGACATGATGGACCCCTGCTGTCCAAAATAAAGAAGAAAGAAAATATTTTAAAAATGAAAGAAGACTTTAAATAAATATTTTACTCATATAGACACTTGCCTGTTCAGAAGAGATAACCTAACCCTTGTTAATATTGACTTTCCTTTAGAAAACCTGAACCAGAATTTCTAATAAAATTACTTTATAATGATATTGCTATTTGGGAAACACTGATAGGCCAGTATATCTTTGTATTTATTTAGTGCCTTCTATATGCCAGACACTATGAGAAGAAATTGAAAGGTTTTATCTACACTGTTTACCTAGAAGATTATGTGAAGAATTTCATTAAATGAATTTCATAAAAATGCAGAAATACATTTCTTTAATCTTGGTCCCTCTCTCATTAAGTCATACGAAATCTCAATTAATGGGACATATTTTGATAAATGCAATAATAGCTTCAAAATTTTCCAGATATTTTATTAAGTCATATGGAAAAGCAATTAATTGCACATAGTTTGATAAATGCTGTAGCTTCAAAAATTTCCAGATATTTCAAAATATAAGGTCGGCAGAGCACAGTGGCTCATATCTGTAATCTCAGCACTTTAGGAGGCCAAGGCAAGTGGATCACTTGAGGCCAGAAGTTTGAGACCAGCCTGGCCAACATGGTGAAATCCTGTCTCTACTAAAAATACAAGAATTAGCTGGGCATAGTGGCATGTGCCTGTAATCTTAGCTACTTGGGAAGCTGAGGCAGGAGAGTCACTTGAACCTGGGAGGTGGAGGGTGCAGTGAGCTGAGATCACACTACTACACTCCAGCCTGAGTGATAGAGCACTAGACTGTTTCTCAAAAACAAACACAAAATAAAATATCAAAATACAGGGTCAGCTCCCACATCTTTTACTTGTTAGCTCTGTGAAATTGAACAACTGCCTTAACCTCCCTGAGTCTTCATTGTCCCATCTGCAAAATGGAAAATGCCTATCTCAATGTGCCAGTGTCAAAAGTAAATGAAAAGATATGAAGAACTTTACATTGTGCCCAATACATAGTAAGCACTAATAAGTAAGAGCTACCATTGCTTTTTACCACTGTATTTTATTATTGTTCCTCCCATGTTATACTCCTTTGCTATTATTATGAAAAAACTATAGTGACTTTGATTGCAAGGGAACAAGGGGCATATTTTACTTATTTTTGTGTCACTATCACCCAGCAAACTGCCTGGCACACAGTAAGTGCTTAATAAATGTCTGATTAAATAATAAATACATAGCTTTTATTGAAGTAAATTGTTTATTATATAATGTAGAGAGTAGCAAATTAGATTTTAAATACTAGCTAGAGAAACTTGCATATACAAGCTAATAAGTAATATATGTACTTGAGTACAAAAATTCATGTGTTCAAATATTGCAGACTTTTGAATTGACCTTCAATCTTAGTTCCAAATGGAACCTTAGCTATATCCCTTTTGAAAAACTCTTAAGCCTATTACACTCATAGTTGATAGTTGTACAGCCATTTCAATCTGAATTTAACTATTTTACAAATATGTGACTGTTGCTTTTTTCTACATACTCTTTCATATTTTAAAAAGATTACTGTGAAAAAAGAAAATGTAACAATTAACTTCTAGTAACTACTAATATTTTATAATGTATTTTAGAAATTAATAATGCTTTGCAACAATTCACCAATTTTCATGACCATATTTATAGTTTGCTAAACTCTTCTATTTGCACAATGTTTTCCATAACATACTGCGTAATTTTCATCTATCTAAAAAAGAGACAACTGGTTACCTTAATTTTATGAGTGGAAGAACTTTTTACCCAATTCCAGGGTGAAACATTCATCAAATTCAAAAAAGTTGGAGGCATTGGAGACTACTGGATCATTTGGCCATGCCAATCTAAGGCAGGATTAGAAGGACCAATCCTGGACAATGGCCCACTATAGAATTATTTAGAGCATCTCTATGAGAAAATAAAATGTCCTGTAATTCACATGTTTTATTAAATTTTTAAAAGGGTTTCTACATTTATGAAGTACTTAAAAAACAAAATCAGAATTAGTGTAGGCTGCCATGTTATTCATGCAAAGTAAATTACCTTCTAGAGTTTCAAGAGCAAATTCATCTTCCCCAATTATGAATTTTGGGGGGAAAAAGAAAAGACTTTTATGAGAGATTACAAATAAATGTTACAGTATAATTTTACAAAATATGAGTACATTATCTCAATAATGTTGTAGCCAAAGGTGGTCACTCCTTCTGCAAATGGCTGGAAAAACTCAGATGTGACCAGGGACTCTCTCCATATTATATGTTCACCAGGTCTATCTTTGGTTGGTGGCTTTAGGTACTACTTACAAAATCAAGTGCTTTTTGCTAAAATGTCTCTTTAGTTCATGTCTTTTAATGGTTTGGTTTAAGGGTGTGTGTGTGTGTGTATGTGTGTGTGTGTGTGTGTGTGTGTGTGTGTTTAACTGAAAACTGCCCAGTAATTATTAGCCACTGATAAACTTTTTCATTTTATCAGGATTTTCATCATAATTATTTATCAATTTTCTGTCTCATTTGCTTAGAAAACTAAATGGAAATATTACTTGAAGTGTGTGCTCATCACAACTTGAGTAAAATTAGCATCACTAAGGAAATATTTTATATTACAATTAAAGTTCATGGAGCACAAACCATATTTAAAGCCAAAATATTGGATAATATTAGGAAAGCAAATTTAATGCAAATAACTATTTAAGAATTTTTAAACTATTAATTCATTTATTTCTTTGAAAAATAGTGTTTCAAGTGCCTGCTCTGAGAAAGGCATCTTGCTAAACACTAGAGATCAAAGAAAAATGATGTAGCCTTTCCCTTAAAGAAAGTCACAGTTGAATATGGTTAAATAAGATGCAGAAGATGGAAACCTATGACCTTGAATTAGTCTTTTATTAGGTGACACTGACTACTGAATAGTCTTTAATTTCATGAAATATTTTAGAAATACTAATTTTATTGCCAAAGAAAATAATTTATGCTTCTCTAGATAATTATTAACTGACACTTCTCCTATCATAGTCATAGTGCTAGGTTTTTCGTACTTATTCCAATAGAAAATTAAATATTTCAATTTTAGTATCCAATACAAAGCAATTTAATATCTTCTAAGCTTATTCATCTGTTTTATTATTGATTTCTAACTACACAAAATAAGTATGTGTACCAATATTAAATATAATCTTTATGTCAAATTCTGAAATTGGAAAGTTACATAGGTTTTTCAATTGTTTTATAATTTCTCCTTTACAGTTCTACTTCTCTCATTATAGGAATCCCCATATGTTATGTACAAGAAAAATCATGAAATGTTTGAAGGAAATGACAAGTATGAAGGATACTGTGTAGATTTGGCATCTGAAATTGCTAAACATATTGGTATCAAGTATAAAATTGCCATTGTCCCTGATGGAAAATATGGAGCAAGGGATGCAGACACAAAAATCTGGAATGGGATGGTAGGAGAACTTGTTTATGGGGTAAGCAAATCAACTTATTGAAGAATTTACTTACATATACCTGAAACTTCTTTTCCCTTGGACACATAACAATTTTTAAATGTCTATTACTGTTTTTAAATTTTGCAGCTACATTCCAACAGGCATATACAGTGTTTAAATATTTTTCTATTTCATTTCATTAATAATGCAATACACAAACAATGAGAGAAACTGACACTTGATAAGATCAAAATCAGAAAGAAGATAAAAATTTAGAATATGCAGTCACAGCTTTTTTTAATTGACTTTAGAATCTGGAGTAATTATTCTTTTAAGTTTGATGCTGCTGTGTATAGCACTACAAAACAAATCTGATAGTAATCTGTTATTTGAGAACTGTAGGAAAAGATTTCCTTAAACAGTGTAAAGTTGGTCATTATTTTATTTAGTTATTTATACCTCTGTTGTTTGTAATTACTCATAAATATCTTTTAAGTAATTGGTGAGGCAATCACTATACTACTTTAGCCTCTATTAAATATTCATCAATAATGTCAGATTCTTACAATTCTGCTGAACACAGTAAATTTAAACTTTATGCAGTGCCATCATTTTTTATACTAGTATACATAGCAAAACACAAATGCCAGAATTTATTCCAAAATTGGCCTCACATGAAAGCATGTTATGCCCCTCCCTCAAGTGTACTTGATATTGAGTATACACATTCATACCTGAGGGCAAATACAGCATAAATGTTTCTCCCTGAATCATAGCAATATCAAGATCAGTGTCTTCAGCTACCACTGCAAAATGTCAGAATCAAACGGGAGTTATCACATGCTAGCGATGGCATAATATTTCATAAGTCCAGAAATCAAATCTATAGCTCATAGGAAACTCTATTCATCAAGTAACCAATAAAGTAACATATATTTGAAATGTAATATGAAGTGTCCTAAAAGCCAATTTATATTTCACCTTCAAAATGTAGTCTGATTAATCCTCACAAGACCCCTTTGAAATGGGGAATTACATAGAGAGTCATCTTTCTTTAGAAAACAATAAAGATAGAAAGATTTAAAACATAATTGGAGTCCTAGGAGAAACTCATGTTCCAAGCCAGAACTGCAATTCAACAGTTTCATGATTCTGCATCTTGCCTTTTAGACCAAGAAGCAATGAACATTTTTTGCACAGTATACAGTAAAGTAGCTAAAACCTCTGCAGAATGAGGAAATTGCTTGACATTATGAAGCAATTGGTTAGTTTTATATCCATAGGAAAGAATTGCTGACTGCTTAGGTGACCCTAAATGAGAAAAAAAATGCAGTTTTAAAAAATAGCAAAATGTATTTTACCATAGAGTTTATCAACAGTTTTATATTGAGCTTTAAATTTCAAAGAAAAAGGGTTTCTAAAGCATTTGTTCTTTGGTTAATATTTTAAACTTTTGATACAGTAAGCATATGTTAGATATTAATATTATCCAAATTGTTAGAACTACTGTAATTCATTTTTTTCAGGTAATACTCTTGCATATTTCATCTCAAAAAATCACACTTGGATTACCATTTAGTTATAGACAACATTGCTGACTGAGTTACTTTCTGGGACATTTGTCACACATCTCTTCTCTGGAGTCCCTACCCATAGGGCAGCCCAGACTCACTCTTTTGCAAGTGTTCTGACCACATTTCATTCAAGGGAAATTATTTAAATAGTGAAAACAAAGGATATGAAGGGAGTAGCATAATCAGCGAAAAAGTTATATCAGTCCTATACTTGTCACAGTAACAAAAAGTCCCAAAGTTATGCAGTTCTCAGAAAGACAAAAGATAACATAATGGTTATTAATATCATCATATTCATTCCTCAACTAGTCTGCAAGTGGTTAAAGACTCCAATCTCTGATGCTTGAGTTGTTCACTTTTTCCCAAAAGGAATCTTTTTCCATGACTCTTATACATTCCACAGTCTAGATACTTTCCATTTTGGTATCGGCAAAGTCTATACTTGTTTCTCAACATTGTTTGTTTTTCGTTTTGTTTTGTTTTGTTTTATGGGTTTTTATTTTTTTCCTACTGCTAATACATACATGAGTGCCTGGTTTCCAGGGACCTAGGTAAAACTAAATCCATTCTCTTCTATAGAGCAAAGCCTATGATGTCTAAATGATTAACGCTGCAAGATTGTTAACTGTGGATTCATAGCATTTTTTTGCTTTACTCCTTGCAAACTTTTTTGCTATAATTGTTATGCAGATTGTCTGTGAAGCAGTTACATGTGACCCAACATACCACATGTGGGGAGCCAGAAGCCTAGAACCTCTCTCACACTCTCAGGTCCTTTTTGCTACCACAGCTGTGCACTAAAGCAAGTTCACCCTGATTTCCTGCAATGTGCTGCTCCAGGGTCATCTCCTGGGCCTCTAACACACTGTGTGTGTGTGTGTGTGTGTGTGTGTGTGTGTGTGTGTGCCGTGCACGTGCATTTTAATCTAAGGGAATAGTTCTCAAAGTGCATTCCATAATCCACTAGCACCAGAATTACCTGTGGGAGACATTTTACACACTCAATTTGGGCATTACGAAATGAAACAACGCACATGCAATATCCCTGATGTTGGCAGAGGAAGTCCATGTGTAGTCTATCTCTATCTCTCCTAGTCTTTTTCTAGACTCTCACATAGCTATAACTTTTTGAAGGTGTTCCTCATTGGACATGGATGTCACCACCTTCATCCAGTGTTCACTTTCTATGGCACTCAGTTTTATGTTCAGAAAACTCCTGCATTTCTCTTCATGTGTCTTTCTTTTTAAGGTTTCTTCCCTCACTAGTGAGAACTTGTATAAATAAAAAATTTCAGAAGCTACCTCACAGAACAATGTAATATATGAAATGTGGTATTTTAAGTAAGTGAAAAGAGGTGTTATTTATTTATTCCTGTTGGTACAGGAGGGCAACTACTTGGAAAATTAGCAATTTTCTAACACTTCATCAGGGAAAATACTAAAAAGTGATAAGAGAATTATAGATACTGGAATAAAATATGTAATATTTATAGGAGATGGATTTTTCTAAAACATGAAACCAAAGGTTGGAAACACACACAAAAAAATAATTTTATATGACTACAACGAAATTTAAAACCTGTGTATTACAAGAAAAGACCTTGAATTAAGTTATGGAAACAAAACAATTGATGAATAGGGAAAAAGAT
Organism: Plecturocebus donacophilus; assembly: GCA_004027715.1. Lineage (NCBI taxonomy): Eukaryota > Metazoa > Chordata > Mammalia > Primates > Pitheciidae > Plecturocebus > Plecturocebus donacophilus. The sequence goes on from PVKP010018005.1 coordinate 12,999, forward strand.
TGCAACATATATGGAAAATACAAGCGAATATTTAAATGTTCACAAATTAGGAAATTTAAAAAATGAATATTCAATATGGAAAAGTGGGGGCATATTATGGTAGTAATACATAAAAGAACAAGTAGCTATTTGTTTTATATAAACAAATTCAAATTAACACAAGGAGATCTAATTTCCTTCCAGAAAATTGGTGAAGACAGGTAAAGATACACAAGGCTTTTCTGAGGTTTAAGACTAAACATGCCTTTACATAGTGCTGAGGACAGTAGAAATGTGCATAAACTTTCTGGAGAAAAGTTGGGCAAAGCACATTATGAGCATTAAAAAGATTATTACTGTTTAGATCAGCATTCCATTTCTAGAAATTTATCTTAAATAAATAAGACGTGCTAGGATTCGTCCTCAAAGATTTTCATAGCATTACTGTTTTAAATTTTGTAGAACTGGAAACAATATGAATATCCTGCAAAAGTGAAAAATGATGGAGTACATTTTGACATTTTTCTAATAAAGCATTTGCAATCATTACAACTTTTTACTTGCATACTGAAATGGAAAAATGTTCATTATATCATTTGCAAAGAGAAATAAATAAGGGAAAATATTGCAACATATATGGAAAATACAAGTGAATATTTAGAACATTATATCTTACGATTATTTGTTCTATTATGTTTTAAAATTCTTTTTAAAAAGAATTTAAAAATATTCTTCATAGAACAAAGTCTTTCAGAGTATATGGAAAGAAAAAACAAGAGTAGATGATGGGAATAAAAATAACATTTCTTAATGGGCTAGGTCATACTAATAAAATAATTAAAATGTACTAATTTTTCTACAGCAAGTTCACATATCACTTATGTAACAAAAATTATACACATAATTATAACTATGGGGAAAATAATAACCTTCCAGCAATGGTCTAACTCTTGTATACATGGGCCATTATGATGTGAAAAAAGTGTATTCCCTTTTGCAGGCATATGTGGTCAATTCTCAGTCACCCAGGGAGAAGTGACTAAAATGTACCTTCCCCATTCTAACTCTCCAATTGCCCTTGTATCAAGCCCCTGGCCACTGTATAGAGCCTGAGGATAAGTAGGAGTCAAAGTAAGAGTGGCAGCCTCTGTGTAAGAATTTATATATCTGAGTATGTTTCTGATGCCACCTTAATGTCAAATATTTTCCTTTTAAAGTAAATAATCAAAACTGTCTTTTATTTGTAGATCATGTGACAGTTTAGTTTTTACACTACACCTGATTTCATTTGATTTTAGAGGTGGTGTGATTTTATACTCTACACCTTATTTCACTTTATTTTAGAGGTGGTGGTGATTTAACAGAAGCAGCCCAGGCTCAAATCCCAGAGCTGCCATGATCTGGAAATCTCCCTTCTCTAGACTCAGTTTCATCATCTAGACAATGACAAACATACGATTCTTATGAGGACTAAAAGAGAAGCTATTCAAAATATTTAGATAAGCATCAGATCAGCATCAGCCACAGAATCCCTCAATAAATGCTCACTATTACTTTATTGAGGTTTCCAATAAATAATCATAATAACTTTATGAGGTAAAGGGGGGGAAGTATCTTCATTTTACAGTTATAGAAACAAGCTAAGAAAAATTGTTCAAAATCACAGAACTCTAAAAATGGAGGCTACTGCCTTATGATTATAATATCTTAGAAATGAATCTACTGTTTTGTAAAATCTTTTTTAAAAATGAAGATAGAGAAATCAAAATATGTGAATAGCAAGCAATAAATGCCAATTTCCAGATTTTTGTGTGTGCTGAATTGGAAAATATTGTCAAACAACGGATTTCCTTTTATCATACAAGCACAGGCTTTATGATCTGTTTTCTCATAGCTGGAAAGGAATAAAAAAGGAAAGGCTGTTTGAAATTTGCTATTCATAATATTAAGGGATGGCCAAGTAATGAATCAGTGGCAATGTTCCAAATGAAAGAGAAAAGACTGCAACATAGCAGCATTCCTGGCCAGGAAATTCAGAAATTCAGCCAAATGGAAAGACTATCAAGTCTCCTCTGCACTGCCCAGATCCTTAAAGACTAATACAGTAATTTGAGTTCAAGTTATTTTTGTTTATCCACTCTTTCTCTGCTTCCTACCCTTTTATTTAATTACTGAATCCAATAAAAATGTTTTGTGCTATTTAAGTAATATTTTATGAAAAAATTGCTATTCATTTTTATATCTGTCACTAGCCTTATTCATTGTTGGCACTCCAAAAATAAATGTAGAATAAATGCATGACTGATTAGCTTTAAATGGACCACTCCAGTGCTAACTGCTTCATGAAATCCATTAACCTATGTCTCCATGTGTTTCTTCTCTTATAGAAAGCAGAGATTGCTATTGCCCCTCTGACAATCACTTTGGTACGAGAGGAGGTCATTGACTTTTCTAAGCCCTTCATGAGCTTGGGCATATCTATCATGATCAAAAAGCCACAGAAATCCAAACCAGGAGTGTTTTCCTTCTTGGATCCTTTGGCCTATGAGATTTGGATGTGCATAGTCTTTGCCTACATTGGTGTCAGCGTGGTCTTATTCCTAGTTAGTAGATTTAGTCCATATGAGTGGCACACAGAAGAGCCAGAGGATGGAAAGGAAGGACCCAGCGACCAGCCTCCCAATGAGTTTGGCATCTTTAACAGTCTCTGGTTTTCCCTGGGTGCTTTTATGCAGCAAGGATGTGACATTTCACCCAGGTTAGTTTCAAATCTCTTAAGTTCTTCACCAATTTCCCAGTAATTCTAAATGTTGTGCAGAGTATCTCTCTACTTTTCCTGAAGACAGAGAACTGTTCAAAACAGAAAAGACTTGCAGTTCCAAAATAGCAGTTTCTTCCAAATTAGCACAAAATATGGATATATCATAAACATTAACTTTTTCAATAGCAAAGAAACTATGCATTCCATTGGAACTCTCAAAAATCATTTAGTATTAATACTTCATTCACTGGTTTAATAAATGAAAACTGAAATCTAAATTGTAGAATAGAAATTCATTTTCATTTCCTTTTATAAAACAAACACTTTTGCTATTATTGCTGTTTTTTGCTATTATTGTTGTTGTTCATTTTCAAAAATTAATGTTGGACTTAATTCTCATCTCATATAGCTTAAAAGAGATTTCTGCCACGGAATTACCTAGAACCTGAGTCAACATAATAGGTACCAGATATACATTGTTTTATATAGCAATGCATAAATTAGCTAAGCAATTGGCAAAATGCCAACAGTGCAAACACTACGCTAGTTTTATGGAAATTTACTTCAATATCTGTGGAGTCATGGCTCCCTTCCTTTGGATACCACTAAGATATTATTTAGCCATTATATTCACCAAAAATTCAGTCTTCTTTTGCAATAAATGATTTTTCTCATAAAGTAGTAGTTGAAGGTATGAGAAGCAAAATACTTACTTTAATTGTTGACTATATATTAGCATCACAAAAATATGGATTTTTTTTTCTTTTTAGAAATGTATGCCTTCTCAAAAAGAGGCATTTTGGGCACAATGCAGTTTGTGTTTCTTAAGACCTAGATAAATTATAAATATGTTTAAATTCCAATAACATAGTAATCTGAATAAAAACTTTCAATTAATGAACTAAAATGAAATCAAAGTAAATCAAGTAATGGTTTTTAAAAGCCAAGATTAAGCAAATATTAAGTTAAACCCAATAAGTGTCTCTTTTATAATAACAAATACTATAATAAGGAAGTATTTTAACTTTGGAAATGCCATGAAAAATATGAACTCATTCTTTAAGTTTTAAAACAAATGTTTTACAACAATTTGCCACAGGAATTTTAAGTAGTTTGATGATTGCAATAAATGAGTTCAGTGATGAACATTCTCTGGATTTTTTTACTCACTCCCTTCTCACATTTGCTCTGCATTCACACTCGCCCACACATCCTTGATACCAAAGAAAGAGCAAAGAGAGAAAATCATTATACCAGTGTGTAAAGATACTCTGAGACATGACTTAAACTTCACTGAGCTCAGGAATTGAATATCAAGCAAACAAACAAACAAAAATCTCAACTATGGTCACTTTGAGACCAATTCTAGACCCTCATGGAGTCCAGTCTCACCTTGGCCGATGTCCCATTGTCCTGGCAGGGCTCTGACTAAAGGTAAAAACAAGTTCTCTCTTTTAGTCTCAGTAAGGTATCTACCAACTTGCATCAAATCTAAGACCCCAGTCACTGTTCATATGTATTGCTACTTTATGTGCCATGAAGAGAGAAATGACGCTGCCAATTAAACCATGATACTATATTTTATCTCATCAGTCATAGGCTGCATCCTAATTTCAGAGATGCTAAAAAATTAGGGCAGGAGAGTATTAATGAATTCAATGAAGTATTCCCCTTGTGTAGATGAAGAAAAGCATTAAGTTCTACATTTCTGCCATTTTCTTTAAACAATAAGAAAGAAATGGTTGTCATATTTTCAGTGGCATTAATTTATTAAATATACCATAGAAGGCATCAGATTATGCAGAAGTCTTGAATCATTCTTGAGTAGATGCTCAGAAAATAAAACAATACTTGCAATTGTTATTTTTAAATATGCATGGTGAATTGATGGTATTTCTTTTCTTTCTCTATGTTAGTTAGAGAAAGGAAAATGTGCATTATCTTATCCATGTTTAGATCCCTCTCAGGTCGAATTGTTGGAGGTGTTTGGTGGTTCTTTACACTCATCATTATATCATCTTATACTGCTAACCTCGCTGCTTTCCTGACGGTTGAGCGAATGGTCTCTCCCATAGAAAGTGCAGAAGACCTAGCCAAGCAAACAGAAATTGCCTATGGAACACTGGATTCAGGGTCAACAAAAGAATTCTTCAGAGTAAGTTAAGGGAAAAACTAACAATAAAATGTTTATCATTTTGAAATTCAGGCAATTTTTCCAATAATTATATCATTGGCTTCAGCTATTATAAGGTTTACAAACACAGTGGTTAATAGCTATGTTTAAGTGTAATACTTCTAACTGGATTTTACAATCACTTTAATTTGCAAAAGCTAATTGACTTATTCATATTGCAAGAGGAACACTCCCTAAGGAATAGTAACAATGAAAAGGTAATTAAAACAACTTTATAACACAATTTATCCAAAACATTCCAATGTTGATAATGCTATGATAATACTGGATCTGGCAAGATTGGATTTATGTATGTGTTTGAGCTGAGAGCATAAAAATAAAAACTTAACTTTTGAAGAATATGTGCAATTTGCTGCATTTGAAACACAAAACCTTAATTGCAGATTACACTACTTATATGAGTCATATTAGTCTATGATCTATCCTGTAACAATGGACTTCACAGCAACATATTTGCTTTCTCACAAGATAATAACAGCAAAAACTTTTCAGTTCTAGACACCTCTCTAGGACATTATATGGCATTTAGTTTGTGCTGATTTCTCTCCTTTGCAGATAAAAATGTTCTAACTGATATAATTGCATTACATATATAGATTCATGTATAATTGCATTATATATATGGATATAATTGCACTATATGTCCCTTTGACCTTCCATTGGAACAATAGAGATTTTTTTTGGTTTGTGTGGGTGTGTTTGTTTCATTGTGGGGACGATTTTTTTTATCAAAAGACCCTTTTTCTGCTCTTGTTAAATCTAGAGATATACACTTGGTAATGTCTGATAACAGATAGGCATTCATTTTGTGACTTCAGAACCAAAAAATTAAAAAGTTGCCAGAGTGACATTTTTATAAATACTGAACTAGGTAAAAATGAACATATTTTATATTTATGTCAATTGTTTAAACACTAGAATATTTAATAGCATAGAAGATGGAACATATATTTTATTATTTCCTAAGCTTTTATGTGAAAGTAATGATAGTTCTTTGTTCATGCCTATATACAGCACTTGAGAGATTACATTTTCATTTTAAATATATTTATTTATAATCTTCTCACTCAACTCATCTTAAAAATTAAAAACAACAAAATATGCTACTCCTTAAGCCAGCTTTAACTTTTGTATACTTGAATTTCTGTAAGATACTTATCCTTTGTAAAGAATTTGATTATAATATCCTAATATACTTCAGATGTTTATAAAATATCATATCAAGAGCAAATCACTCAAAAACTCAAACTTATCCTTGGGCATTGTTTAGAAAAGAAACTAGACAATGAACAATGTACTTGTCAACAATTTGGAGTATTATTAGGAATAATCTAAAATGTATAAGTTAATTACAAAGTACATATAGATTTTCTGAAAACTGTAAGTAATATTCATGACAGTAGATTTGATTAATAGTCTATGGATAAACTTGATTAAATAAACTGTTTTTAACTTGCCTAGCCCATCCCTATTTCTATTAGTAACAGAAACATTACTACTCTAATGTACTTCAGCATAATTTCAGTACCATGCTGTCAGTTTATAACTGCTTCCATCCATAAGTAAGTACATTTTAATGATTTCACCTAAAAATCACTATGCATATGCACCAAAATAAAATACAAGTTTGTGCTATCATTTGTACTTTACTAAAAATTGATGACTGATTGCCATTTAAATAAAGACAGTATTTGCAGGCTCATCATTCTGCCTTGAGTTGATAAAGGGAGGAAGAAATGCTATATTGATTCCCTGAAAATATTTCTAAAGTAATTCACTGTAAAGCTCTTTAGTGTTAAGCACACTGAAAATGCTTAATTCTAATCTTCATAAAGTTAAAAATGCTTAAATTCAAAAAAACTGGTGAGGTAGATAAGAAAATGTATTAAGAGAAATATAAGAATGAGGAAACCTGCTTCCTAGATTTATAGAGCCTTCCATACAAACTGTGCAAGCACCATTCCTTGTTTCCTTTCTCTCCCACCCAACTTCAGTTTTTAAATTGGAAGAGTTTTATAATATAGGTATTTATTGTTGCAGAACATTCTGAACTCTAATGGGACAAGAAAATAATTTCCCCTGGCAGCAGGGTTTCAGGAATGCGTAAATTTGGGTTCTCTGATAAAATCTCATTCATTTCCTACCGTTTGCCTCCCTCCTCTCCCATATATATTGAATTGGTTTAAATCAACCGTTTGTCTGATGGGCTGAGGAAGCCAGAATGTGAAGGGTATTTTTGTACCTGTCGAAATCATTTTTTCCAAGGAACACAATAATGGTACATCTCTCAGCGCCACTAGGTTGCCTTAGGCAATGACCTACACTCAGTGCTTCAAAAAAATATCACGGTTATAATCAACTGAAAAAAGAATTAAGCCGCAGGGGAAAATTACATCTGAATTCAAATATTGCCTTGGTTTCACCCCATTATGAAACTTGATATGCTTCATGTGTTGTGCGTCCTGGTAAGCCTAAACATGGAGGCATTTAAAGAGTCTGTACTTGTCACTTAATGCCACCCTCGCTATTTTGGTACTTTCACATTATTACACACCTGACTTAAACACAGTAAGTCATTTTCATTTTCATTTCAATAAAGTTTTATCCTGTGCCTATCTCAGTCGTCAGTGAAATCATGCATGTATAAATGATGTGGATTACTATCTCAGGGTTTATAATATGACCAAATAATGCATTGATGAGATCTCACTAGAACATCAGTCTTGCCAAGTAAGCTACTGAAAGGGGGAAATAATTCATCAGATAGCAATGAAAACATTTACTATAACACATGATATTTGTACATAGTTCCTATTAGAAGTAAAAATGGTAGAATACTTAATTTAGGGGAAACTAAAAGGATAGCACATTTTTAAAACTCCAAGAATTGTTTTAAGCAATAAAACAGTGCTTTAGATAGGATAGCTCCCCATGCTTTGAGTTTCACAATAAAGATGAAATAAATCGATCTGAGATTAATTTTCTAACTTCAAAAACTGATGCCTTCTATCTTTTCACTTCCTATACCCCGATTTTTAAACAGATACTACAGTTGAAGGTTTTAGGGACTTAAATATTTCTTTATCACTGTAATTGATACAGTGATGCTTGATACGGAGACCTACTGAGCTTGCTGGATCTGCAGGAATTTTCTTCATTTTAGCCGGTCTCATCAAATTTATAAATATTTGCTTGCCCTTACTCTTTAGCAATCACTCTCTTGCAGTCACAGATAAAGCACAGGGATATTACTTCTAGTCTTCACATCTCAATTCCCCCTCGTCCCTTTGTCCTATGCATGCGATCTTATGAGAATCAGATTTTCTAAACATTAGCATGGTGACAAACCAGGGTAATTTTTTTTTCAAAAAACTTGCTTTTATATTTCCAGTTTATCTATATTATTAAATTTCTATTATACCTAAGCCCTCTTGTCTTTAGCACAGCTACTTTATGGATTCCTCTTTCTTCCAGATTTTAAAAGGATTAATTCAAATTATTTTGCATTTAAGGTATACATAATTCAATGTATTTAAACAAATGCGGCAGTAATTTTCCACATATTAATATTATAGGAATGGACTATTTAAAAATATCAATGACCAAAAGGTACTTTATTCTTTTAAATAGATTCATTGGCTTTAATACTGTGCTTCATTCTATAGTTAAGTGATCTCTATAAACACCAAACTCTAAAAACAAATTTTTTCCATTTTGCAATGTTACTTTTGCTTAACTGTCTTGTTCCTTTAATAAGCTACTTAGTTGTAACTGGAAAATTGCCAAGTAGTTGGTGTGTTTTTCATATTCTTAATAAATTCCATAAAATAGTTCAATTAAAACAAAATTCACACTGATTTTATTTCTTCTGTTTTCAATGTAGTATACATAGTAAAGTATGCAATGTATGTGGAGCTCTATACCTTTTTGGGGGAAACTCTCAAGTCAAAATTTAAATATATTTAAAAAGTAGTTGTTTATTTAAAGGAAGTTTACTAGTACTTCTCTAAATATTAAAATTACCAATATAGACATTGAGGGACAATCTGTATCAACTGATTCAGAGAGGTTATATTTTTCAGAACTTGTAATATGAAAGAATTTGTTCTCTGGAGCAGAACTCTATTTTTAGAGATGGAAGGAATGAAGCATGGCCACATGGCATTGCTAATGGATTCTATACCTGAGGGTTTGGAATCCAACTACTCACCTGTCCAGGAAGGACATAGAATCATTGCAATTTTCTAACGTGAGGAATTTTGTTGTCAGAGTAACCTTTCATTGCCTGAACACACACACACACACACACACACACACACGCACACACGCACACACCCCAATCTTCATATCATGAGATTTTTTTCAGATGTTAATAGCATAAAAACATTCCAAAAAACACTAAACGACGTCAATTTCCCATCTTGATATTTATCAACATTTGAATATACATTACCGGCCAGGTGTAGTGGCTCAGACCTGTAATCCTAGCACTTTGGTAGGCCAAGGTGGGTGGATCACCTAAGCTCAGGAGTTTGAGACAAGCCTGGCCAACACGGTGAAACCCCCTTTCTACTAAAAATACAAAAATTAGCCAGGCTTAGTGGCAGGTGTCTGTAGTCACAGCTACTCAGGAGTCTGAGTCAGGAGAATTGCTTGAACCTGGGAGGCAGAGGTTGCAGTGAGCCGAGATTATACCCACTGCACTCCAGCCTGATGACAGAGCGAGACTTCGTCTCCGCCCTCCCCTCCCAAAATATGAATCTACTTTCCCGTAAAATATCTTTCTCTTTGGTGTTCAAGTATGCAAATCAGTGATTGTGTGGTTTATTGATTACTTATTTCCCAACTTATGAAATCAAAACCTGAATCCCAATTGTATTCGTTTCTTTCTTTGCCATCTCAATAATTTGTCTTTGCCAAGGTATTCAAGTTATTTGTTGATTAGTGAAGAACTGCCTCTTGTTGGATTCTATAACTTGGTAAACAAAAGAAGCTAAATATAAATAAATGTACATACTATTCAGCATTGGGCCTCACACAAAGACATAAGTCTGAATGGGGTCTTCATTACTTTTTTATTTGGACTCAGACACAAAATTGCAGCACCTTGTTATTGAAAACAAATGCAGTTGCACCAGACAGGATTCAGACTTTTCTTACTTTCTTTTTTTTTTTTTAAGATGGAATCTCACTCTCTTGCTCAGGCTGGAGTGCAGTGATGCAATCTTGACTCATGGCAGCCTTCGCCTCCCAGATTCAAGTGATTCTCGTGTCTCAGCTCCCTTAGTAGCTGAGACTACAGGCGTGTGTTGCCTGTAGTCTGGCAACATATTTGGCTAATCTTTGTATTTTTAGTAGACACAGGGTTTCAGCATGTTGGCCAGGCTGGTCTCGAACTCCTAACCTCAGGTGATCCTATTTCCTCAGCCTCCCAAGGTGCTGGGATTACAATCTGAGCCACCATGCATGACCAAGACTTTTCTATCTTATTAAGTGTATCTTTTGGAGACATTTGAGTTCACGTGAATATATTTTCACATTAAAATGTATGTGTGAATGAAAAATCTAAGGTAAATGCAGGTAACAAGAAAAAGGACCTAGGTAAATTAAGTAGTGAGAGTAATGTATTACTAGACAGAGCTCAACTAGACAGAAGTAATTTATAAATTAGTTTCTTGGCTGGAGTCAAGAGGATTAGAATGGCCAACTCTCTAAAATACAAAATTGCAAAATTGGAATCACTTCTCTTTACACTTCAAATATGTTCTATTTGAAAATTTTCTCAGAAAAAGTCTAAAAATGTTTCAGTCAACCTAGAGTTTGATTCTTATGTTAGGAATATTTGGTTTGTAAGCTATAGCCTCTTCCTTTGGTGTTCAATTACTGACTTGATATGGACTGCATTTTTATATATATCTTACTAGAATCATGTTTATTAAAATTTTGAGGCACAAAAAAAGATAAAAATAAATTAACAGCCAGACTTGGTGGCTCGCACCTGTAATCCCAGCACTTTGGGAGGCTGAGGCAGTAGGATTGCTTGAGGTCAAGAGTTTGAGATCAGCCTGCGCAACATAACAAGACCCCATCTTTAAAAAAAAAAAATTTTTTTTTAATTATCTTGACATGGTGGCATGCATCTGTAGTCCCAGCTACTCAGGAGGCTGAGGCAGGAAGATCTCTTGAGCCTGGGAGTTGTAGGTTACAGTGAGCGATGATCACATCACAGCACTCCAGTCTGGGGAACACAGCAAGACCCTGTCTCTAAAAAATATAAATAAATAAAATAAAACAACAACCCTCCTTATTCATTATAACTAAAATACAGTATTAAAAGGAATTTTATAAACTTGAAATAAATTCTTATCTTTTTTTAAGTTTACCACAAATGTGATATAAAACATGATTTTATATGTTCAAGTCTTTTTGTCGCATTCTACATATAAAAAAACATGGCTCACGTCTGTAATCCCAGCACTTTGGGAGACCAAGGAGGGCAGATTGCCTGAGCTCAAGAGTTCGAGACCAGCCTGGGCAACATGGCAAAACCCTGTCTCTATTAAAATATAGAAAATTAGCCAGGCATGGCAGCACATGCTTGTAGTCCCAGCTACTCAAGAGGTTGAGGCAGAACTTCTTGAACCTGGAAGGCAAAGGTTACAGTGAGCCGAGATCACGCCACTGCACTCCAGCCTGGGTGAGAGAGTGAGACTCTGTCTCAAAAAACAATAATAATAATAATAGGTTACTATTTAAGCAGCTGAGTATAGTAACTGTTATGACAAGAGGTGTGGGCTTCTTCAGATATAACTTTTAAATGTCTGCCATTTCAATGATTTCCTTAAACAGTGTTAAAAGGCAGTTATAGAAATTTTTCAAATTTGAAACGAATAATGTTACTATTATGTTACTCTATGGCAAAGTGGAGTTAGCAATTGAAAGATAATAAAACACTTTATTCTTATCTTGATTCAGTGAATATTAATGTGTTGTTCCTTTCTTTCCTGTATTTAATTTTATTTTAATCTCCTCCAGAGATCAAAAATAGCAGTGTATGAAAAGATGTGGACCTACATGCGATCAGCAGAGCCATCAGTGTTCACTAGGACTACAGCTGAGGGAGTAGCTCGTGTCCGCAAATCCAAGGGCAAATTTGCCTTTCTCCTGGAGTCCACTATGAATGAATACATTGAACAGCGAAAGCCATGTGACACGATGAAAGTGGGAGGAAATCTGGATTCGAAAGGCTATGGAGTGGCAACGCCCAAGGGTTCCTCATTAAGGTGGGTGGAATAGTATAACAATATAACATGTGTTGTTATAGTATTCCACCTTCCCTGATGTGCCTGAGAGAATTATTTTGTTTTGTGTGTGAACATGGTATGTTTGTTTGTTTCTTTATTTTCTTTTTCTCCATTTCATATATTTTGATCAACAATCAGGTAATTTTTTTAATTTTGGAATAATTAATCCTCTTTGACATATATCTTTGAAGGCCATATAAAAACCAAACTGGTTGAACACTAGCTGCTTCCAGTGGGCCTAAGGCATGGGTAGCATATGCTTCTTTATATCTCATCAAACGTTTTTGGCCACCAATATGCTATCATCGTGTCAGTGATAATTCTACATCTTATCATTAATTTTTTTTTTTTTATTCTGCCTGGCTACTAGTTTTTGAGTAAGAAGAAATTAACCTCTTTCTAGCAAACCACTTTTTTTTTCCATTTCAATATTTTATTTATTATGGCATCTTTCTATTTTAGATTATCCTGAGGTTGTATTCATGCTGCATTTGAAATCACATCTATTTATAAAAGCAGTCATAGTCAGAGGAAAAAAATGAGCTCTGGTTTTATAGCTTACTCAAGTCACACTCCCACCTATTTCAAAGGGAGTGTGGTATAAGTAAGATCTGTAAAATTGGACCCAATGGCAATCCAAAAATGCTTACAGATAGGCTAATGAGCAAAGCATTACACATGTGGATTAAGTGAGACTTTCATTCTTATGGAAATATTGGTTAAATCTGCCCTTTTCATCCTTTTGGTCCTGGACATAGAAAATTCACATGTTTATGTCCAGGAGGCAGAATTTCCTCTTTTCCTTAAGCAATAAAGGCTGCTGTTGAATTGATGGGGCTGGATCCCATCAAAAGTGATGATCAACAAATTACTCTGGTCTCAGTGCTGCTTAGGAGAAATGTATACAAAGCACAGATTCAAGAGGAAATCAGGATCTTTGCCAAAGGACTTAACCAAGAACCTGATCTTATAAAGTGATGCCTCTGGTAAGCCACTGAAATGTGAAGGTAATTAGATCTGTACTATTGCCTAGTACAAATGAAAGCAATATAAATATTATAATTGTTTTCATTGGTTTCATAAGGGTCATTGCAATGTGTTTTGATATGTGTGTTGGGTTGGGAAGGGTTGAGAGAGATATAAGAAACAAACGTCAGTAATGGAAAGGGTTGTGTTAAACCAATATATGTGTTTGCAAGCAACACTGTAATAATAAGCGAGAGGTTTTATGGTATGTTACAAAAAGTACAATATTAAAAAGAGATAAAACAAAACTAACCAGTAAAGACAAATTTGGTTATGGACAGTGGCAATTCTGAAGTCAGACTTATTAACATACATTCCATATGAAACTGAAGAAATGTGCAGGGAGAAAGCCAAACAAATAAATTACCCATAATACATTCTACCTAAAAACTATTTCAACCATTCAGAAACTTAAGCTGGCATCAGGTTGTTTCATCTTTGAGGGTATATTTTGTATGATGCAATATGAAGAATATGAAATTTCAATGAGGTCAAGTAGTAAATAAATCTCTGATGAAAGTGTAGTTTGAGAGCACCTTAGTGTAAATTTTTTTTTTTTAAATAAGAGGAGAGAATGCAATGGTGGTTGATATGTAGATCAGTGTTTAGACTATTGGTTACATTCACTGGATGTCTCTCTTGCACTTAATTAATTCTCTGTGGATATAGCTGCCTTGTCCTCTGTCTTGTGTCTACTGATAAAGTCAAGTTCCAGGGACTGAATTTGGCCTTCAGTTATGGGTTTGCCTGACTCCCATTAATGGCAAGAGAGTTCCCTCTTAAATGTGCCACTTTGTCAAATCCACACTACAGGGATTGTTTGGGGAAAAGCTGAAGGGCTTCGTCTGTCCAGAACTGTATAATAATCAGCTATTGGCTTCCCCCTCTTTTCCTGTCCTTCCCTGGACCTTGTTAATGAGGCAATTGTTAAATTCAGCTTCCTGGATAGAGAGTTTGTTTATGCACTTTGTTTTATATATGCCACAATTTCCTGAACAAGCTGGCTCCTGCATGCCAAAACCACAGTCATTTTGTCCTGCCTTTGAGAACACTGGGAGGGCACTGAAGGCTGAGCAGCATGCACCTCACCCCACCTGTCTCATCCCAGCCATCTAAGCAGGAGCCTGATCACGCTTGAATTCTCATTCTTATCTGACTATGATTCTTCTGTTTCAAATGAGGTGAATTAATACAAAGATGGCTCATAGTCATCTTCTGTATAAATGATTTAGTTTGTAGAAGCAAATTCAAAATAATTGTATTGATCAGAGCAAGGTCAAGAGGACATACCTGTATCAAATTCTTTGAAACCTTTCTGTCTTATTCAGTTCCATAGAGACTTAAATTTGTTTTCCTATACAATCTATCTTTTTTAAAATCAAGTCTTTAGGTTAATAGTTCTGGATGTAGTGGGACTTTTGTATTGCATTGTGATTAACAATGGCTTTCTCACAAACTCTGCTATTCAGATTCATTAGGCGACGTGAGACTTTAAGCAAAAGAAAACAGTAATCTGTCCTTCTATTTACACTTAACCAGAGAATGCAGACAAATGACTAGTCATGTTCCATTGGTCTCGGATGTTTTACATTTCCACGTCTTATTGTTTGTTTAAAGTGTTTCAGAAAAAAAATGTAGCAGAAAAGAGTAAGAGCATGATATATAATCAGAATTGAAAATTAGGACTTGGGTCTTTAATGCAGACTTTAAAACAAATGCATAAGGATCATCACAAAGAGTAGATCTGTAACTGGACTGAAAAATATCACAGCAGTGATGACTAGCACCTGTCTTTACAGTAGAGAATGATTTGCAGAACTCTTTACTCTTCAGGCTAGTGTTTGCTGGACATAATGCAATTAAATTTAAAACCATTGATCCATCACTTACTAATAACAATGGACAGAAATTGCTGGTTTATTGTGTTTTGATATCAATTCTTCAATTCTCACGTGACAGAACAATTCCAGGTATATTAATCTGGAATCTTTTTTTCACAAGCACAGTACAATGTTTAATTTTATCAGTGCCATTGTTTTCTTCCTCCTCCCTTTCCCAGTCCCCTTGGCAATCCAAAACAATTGTGAAAACCTTTCTCTGGTTGAGAAATGTTTAAAGGTTGTTTTAAAATACATACTTTCAATGGCATTGCAATGGAATGTAAAGTTTAGATGAAAGAGGAAGTATATTTATTTTGACTTTACTCTCAATACTATCAACACTATCAACTTTACTATACAAATTGACTATAGTATAAACATCTGCTATACTATAGTATTTATGGTATAATAAAGTTGCATACGTTACTGTCAAAATACTATCAACTTTGTTACATTATCCATACTATACTGGTTACTAGACTACTGATTTTACTATGTAATAAATAAACCTGTTAAAGGTTGGAGTGAATCATCATTTGATTGATATAGATTTACTATTAAGGAGTTGTTAGATGAGAATACCCCTTTTAAAGATATTCACAGTATCTAGCGTCTGTAAATACCTTCAGACAACAAAGCAGTGGGTCATATCTCAACACTTCCTCTGGCCCTTGGAATGATTTGTATACTTGACCTTATGTTTGAAGCCAAGTGAAAAACTCTAGCTGCCTATACTTTTATGATTCAACAGTGATAATTCTCATTCAAACTTTGCCTCCTCTAAAGATATTTGTGGAACTGTGTCTAAAATAAAACAAATATTCTGTCACTGAAAAAAAGGAAGGAAGCTTCAGAAGAAAGCAGTTCCAATAGAACTTGCAACAGGGGGTGAGACATAGAAAAAATGAGACCCAGCTGTACTTGGCAATGACAAGTTGCAGGGGCCCATGGCAACAGGAACTGATCCTTTGAAACCAAGGACGTCATGCTTAGGTTACAATAGGCAACTCAGAGCCCCAAAGGAATAGTATGGCAGGGGGAGGAAGTACTCAGCATAGGAATTAGAATACCACATCTCTCACTGGACTTTTCCTTTCAGTATTGAACGAAATCACTGGCCTCATAAGACCCTTGGCCTTAGCCTAGATCTACATCGGGGTGAGTAGAGTTCTCTGTAGGTCAAACTATGTTTCTTCCACTTTAGAAAATTCTCTGGGGCAGGTGTACTAAACTCAGTATTCAAATTCATGTGTGAAAAATGTATTATTCTAAGGAACTACTTTCACATATAAAATGTGTGAGATATACTTTAGTTCAGGAGCACTTAGAAAGTTTACGGAGTACTTAGAAGGTTTAGGAAAAAGGAGTTTGCGTGTTAGTCTTTTTGGTATTGGAAACTGTTAGTATTTAAAGTAAATACTAGAAAAACTTAAACGTACCGAAATTTAAAGCTGTGTACTGAGTATCATTTGGCCTCAAATGAAGAAACTTTTCACATGCCTTGTGGAAATGAATTCCAGCGGGTTAGTACACAAACACATTTTTTTAAAATTTTAACTATTATGAAAAGAGATATAGCTTTGCTTATGAATACCCTTCATTCTTAGTGCCATATTAAAAGATGCTGTGGATAGCTTATTTTTTTAAATCCCATTATATTTTGAGATACAGTCTGTTGGGCTAAAGATTAGACAAGCACACATAACAAAAATCATTTGCATCTCTCAACATGCACAGACACACAAACACACATAAATCTTTTCTGAGATATGCATAAAAGAGCTACCTAGTTTGCTATTAAAGATACTGACGTTTAGCATGGGTACCAAGTATTTTGCATTTACAAACTGAGACATCACATGGTAAAGTTATCAACGCTACTTGTGTCCCAGGGAAAAATAATTGCACAGTAGAATCCATATACTTCATCCCTCTCTTTCTGGATGTTGACTACACTAGGAAGCATGAAACTTATCACGGCATTTTAAATTCTAGATTTTTCATTTAAATCCTTCATATTTAATTAAAAGACAGTTAAAATTACAAGTCCTCAAGAAGAAGAAACAAATGTTGCTTTTTTCTACATTTCTTTAAGACTCACAAGGTATTATACATGTTTGTGATTCTTCCCATTAGTTAAAAAAAATGCTAAAATGATTTGCCCTCAATCTTTTGACAGTTCATTCAACAAATGATTTCTGAGTGGATTCCAACTGAGAATTTATCAGGTAGTTTTTAAGTCATTCATTCTTGAGATGCTTTAGAGTGGCCTGGGTAAGTAACACCAAATTGAAAAGTTTCTAAATTCAAGGATTAGCTCTGCTTACCACTACACTTAGAAGTCATATTTTAGTAACTTTCCTGAGAAAATGAGTAATTTGTGGCCATTTTAGTTTCTACCACTTCAAAGGGGATTAAATTCAAGAAGATGAAACTGCAACCAAAATGTTTTGCAGTTTACTTATGAGGTTTGATGAGAAAGCTAAGACTAGATCTCAATTCCAACAAGTCTAACAAAAGCCAGAATTCCAAACTGCTGTTCTTGAGCCTCACACACTTGTCTCAGACAAATCCTATGACTATAAAGATGATAGCATACTCAGATCAAAGGTAAAGTGTTAATGTATGCATAGGGTTGACGTGTGAAATGGAATGCTTGCTTGCCCTTAGAAGTAACCAAAGTAGATGTGAATGCATGAAGCTTCCATGCTATTCCCTTTCTATTGCATTTGCCTTGATTTCCTCATTCTAAGCATTCTCTGGACCAATATTTAAATTTTCCAAGAAAGAGATTTTTTGTTTGTTTCTGCTGTGCATACTATAGATTCTCACCATGGCTACAAAGCTTCAGCCCTGTCTATACTAAATTATTAAAGAAAATATGTCAGATTAATTACTCTCCACTATAGGATCATGACTTTTATAATGTTGCTTACATTCAGTTCACAAGTGCCTCTTAATTTATCTTCAGAATAGCAGCAAAAGTCAAATGACATATTCGTTGTTGTTGTTGTTGTTATTTGCACATCATTTGTGTTGGGTTCTATTCTCCAGACTGGCGTTCTGAAAGGACAGAGTGCCAGGAAGAAGGAACCCTGGGTGGCCGCAGTACAGGCTGAGCAGAGGGAGGAACTATTAACTTTTTCTGAGAGATCTTAACTCTTACATTAACTCTTACTATTCTGAATAGGGCAAGAAGAGAAGCATTATAATCACACTGCAGTGGATACCTCCCCGTATAACCCAAGGGACCGCTTAGTTGAGAGTATGGCAGTAGAGCACAGAGGAACTGAAGAACAGAGGAAGGGGCCATGTGCAGTGGCTCACCTCTGTAATCCCAGCACTTTGGAGGCCAAGGCAGGCAGATCAGATAAGGTCAGGAATTCCAGAGCAGCTTGGGTAACATGGTGAAACTATGACTCTGCAAAAAATACAAAAATTAGTCGGGCATGGTGCCATGCCTGTAGTCCCAGCTACACAGGAGGCTGAGACAGGAGAATCACTTGAATCTAGAAGATAGAGGTTGCGGTGAGCCAAGATCGCACCACTGCACTCCAGCCTGAGCAACAGAGCAAGAGCCGGTCTCAAAAAAATAAAAATAAAGAATAGAGAGGGAGGAAGCAGCTCTTTATATTTGCAATAATTAGACATGTGGAGAATATTTTAGAGACATACATGCAGGCAAACACACAACAGAGCTTTGGAGGGAGTTATGGTAATCAGGTTTACCATAAAAATCCAAAATGCCTATCATATAATACTATAAGTAGCTCACTTTATTGTGCATTTTTAATCTACCCTTCAGTGAAGAATTGTAGACGATGCTGCTTTAATGTAGTTTTATGCTAATGATAAACATTTACTTAGTACATCATAAATAAATAATGGTTTTGTGCAAAACTGAAAATATACTCTTTTGTTTCAGCACAGCATATGGGAAAGCACTAATCCACAACTTTAGGTGTTATTAGCTTCCTTTAGTCTCTAAAGATAGTGTCAGCCAGGATTGGGCTAGTTTACAATTCATATTTAATAAAAGAAAGACAAAATAGTTTGGCGGTCATTTAGAATGAGCTGGAGAATAGCAATGACTCCAGTTTAGAATATATTCCATTTTGATTTCGCTAAAAATTAAAAACAGTAGCTCGTCTATTTTAATGTTTGTTCCTCTCCAAAATAGTGAATCATTTAACTCTGTTTTCTGAATGAAATAACATGCATCTGAGATAGTTGACACAAATATACAGTATCAAACATCACCTGGCAACATCTGAATAGAAAATTGCCATTCAGCTCTTCAAAAACCTAATCCTAGTCTTGAGCCTTCTCAGAAGTAAGCATTATGTTGATTATGAGAAGATTTTGTAAATAAGTTTTACATTAACATAAGTTAGAAATATTGTGAACATATTGTTTATCCTCCCTAGCATCAAAAATCTTTATGATTAAACATGGTTTCTTTTCAATGGACAAATTTAATACTTTATGAAAATCTAAAAATATTTGTTAAGGTGTCCACAGAATGAAATATACTTTCAAAAAGTTCGTGAAGCCATTTTAATATACACCTTTAATATCACACAATTCAAAAATAAAGAAAATTTAAAAGCACAACAACATCCCTAGTAACTCTTTCAATGTACACAATACTGAAGTGTTAGAGAAAACTATCATTTTAAATGCCATCAACCACACAAAGTCGTATTATATCATGTTGAAATAAACTAGATTTTATTGAACTTTTTTTTTTAATTCTGGGATATTCAATGAAGAAATTGACCCACAGATAAGTTTTTACAGAAATGTTAAAAATTTAATCTGTTTTCTTTAAGTGCTAAATATTTGGGAGTTATCCAGAATAAGAATTCAACTGGAGTCAATCAAACAAATGTGACACAAACAGCTTCCCACTTTCAAAGGCAATATGAGAATATATAGCCCCCTTTCTACTGTTGCTTCACTATACAGAGGACTATATAAAAACTGGCAAGAGCTACCAGCAGGGCCTCTCCTGTTACAGAGTAGAGATTGTTTTTTATTTGGTCCTGATAGTTATGCGGCTTCAGAATATTCCTTTTTGAAATAGTAACAGGTGAAAATCCTGTTAGTAACTAAGAAAAGACATCATCAGTTCCCTAGCCCCTAAATTCTCATCTTTTCAGGCATTTGCAACTAGAACCATTAAAAAAAAGAATCATAAAAGCATTATTAACAAGTATGGCTATTTTGCATTGCTGATGCCTTTAGCATAAAAAGTAATTTTTTTTCCTTAAAAAGCGTGAGGAAATTTAAAATGAAACCATGTATTCAGAGTCCTAAGACAGTCCCCTAACCTTTGGCTTATATCTGAAGCTAGCCAGAGGTAAATATAATTGAATAGGATCCAGGAAAATTTGACTTCAGATTGTTTCCCAGAGGAAAAAAGGGCATAGGACTAAAAGAAAAGAGTTGCTTTCCACTAAGTGATACAGTAATAATATTGTATAAGCCATAGAATTAATTAAATACATCATTTAATTTTCTTTCCAAATTGTCCATTTTTAAAAGATTATGCTTAAATTTGGCTCATATAGACACCAAAAATTACAGAGCAGCATATTTAAGTGAAACAATAATAGTACAGTTCAGCATTATAGTTTTTGAAACATAAAACTATATATTCCACATATATATTCTTTTACTTGCTGTGTTAAACTCTCTTATGATGTCGTTTTATTATAGAGAAAGGCAATATATAATAGATTTACGTGACTTGCCCACAGTCCCACAGCTAAGACTAGAAGTTAGATCTTCTAACTCTGTAGTGCTCTTAGAGGAAAAGAACAAAAAAGGACTTTTTAATATAAACATAGATTCACTCTGCAAACTTACTAAACAGTTTCTGTGATGCTTTCATGCTGCAGTTTTGGCAACATATAAACTCAAGGCATATTGAAAATATCCACATAGGAGCTCAACTTAGCTTATTTTAAAAACTAGACAAACCTTATTGAGTTGAAAAAAATATGTCGCTTTCAGGTCAGCACAAAGAAATATTTTACAATTAAAATTTCTTCCCCAAAATGGGAAATTGGCTTATCATCCCTGATATTAGTCTTGTTCAAGCAAAAGTCGAAGAGATTCTCACATCTCTTGGACAGGAAACTGTGATGGTGACATCTCTATTCCCTTCCCACTTTGACAGTCTGTGATTCTGAGTCTTACCCTAGGCCCTCTTTAGCAAAACAACAAAATTCTCATACTTCTTTGAAGTTGCAGACACTTAATAAGACTGAGAAAAAATTCACTCTCAGAACTTGTGTAAAAGCTCAGTTGGTTTTGGAATTTTAAGTCACTTCTTTAGTAAATAGCTGCTTTTATTGCAGTCTGTCTTCCTTGTGAAATTGAAAGCTATTTAAGGAAACCACTCCTGTGTAAGAACCAACATAGCTAGAAATAAATGCAGGTCTTCTATGCCTATAAAAACAGACGTTCAAACTTGTACGCTGACATCAAATTTTTGGCACAGTACAGATCTGTCAAAATTCATTAGATTATACAAAAGGGGTAATAAAACAGCAAAAATGAAGCACAGGCCCATAAAAGAACTTGTTTTGACTTTTTTAGAATAAAACTTCTATTTCCATATCTAGATATGATTTTAAAAATTGATGCACATAATGTGGTAGCCTGTGGTGTTTCGATATGAAATAGTTGAGAAGGTGATTACTAAGGGCATCATAATAACCCTAACAACTTCAGCACCACCTAATTTCTTTTTCATTTTTCTCTTCATCACAAATAGCAATCACTTTATGCCCTGAAGCATGAAGACTTTGCAGCCATTGTAATTTTACCCAATCCAGGCAGTGTACCTATAGTTATTCTTATTCATAGATTCCCAGATCATTTCTAAATATAAAGATATTTTCTTCAAAACTCTCATATAAATGACTACCATGGATGAAATAGGTGTTTCATAAAATACAATTTACTTTCCCTCCCTCATTTTAAGTACAGCTTTACCATCTCTGCATGTGTTTGTTTCTGAAAAACAGGAAATGCTCTCTCTCTGTATATATTTTTTGGAATTTATAGTGTTTAGTAGATAAAAGGGCTGGTTTGTCAAAATAGCCATTTTTAGAATATTTATGAAAAACAATAAATGAAGTTAAAGTACCAAGGAAGAACACAAAGGATAAGACATATATTGTAGTTGGAGGAATTCTCTTATGCCATATTTATATCATGAAACTTTAAGATGAATGAGGTTCATAGGTCAAATCTAACACTAAATAAATGATAATAGTAGTAGAAGGAGACAAGATATCATGGTATAACATAGAATCTTCCATAAAGTGTTTTTTCCCTGCACATTTTCATAATGGCTGTTAGAGTGATGATTACAACATCCTTCATTTTGATGTCTCTGGAATATACTTTGACAAACTGAGGTTCCAAAATACATCCATTATCTCACCTGATGTCATTTTACTTGATGAAGAATTTTAATAAGTTACCCAAAGTTAAATAACAATAGCACATGATCTTGTATGGGTTCAGGCTCATTCTTGGTCTCCACTCTCCTTCATGTCTCACAGAACTCAATCAATTGTCTGGTATTTGGATTTTTATGGGAGCCAAACACCCACCATCTCTAAAATTATGCCAAAGGGTAACTAAGACCTGATTCTAAGCTCTGTTATTTTGACAGTAGCCTCAAAAGAGATGAAGTAATTCAAATAAGAAAACATTATATCAGAGAATGCATAAATGAAAAAAAAGGAAATAAAAATTTATTAACTACTATATACCATGCCCATGTATACTGGAACTTGACCCCCCTAACTCCTTGTAGTTGGTGCTGTTATCTTCATCTGGACAAATGCTGCTGCTGCTGCTGCAACTCAGGTTAAATAGCTGATGAGTGACAGAAGTGCAACTGGAGCCCATTACTGTCTGGGCCCCAAGCCCATGAGCCTCTCACTATGTTGCCTTATTTCTCTCCAAAGACATGGAATCCTAGTTAGAAACAAATTAAGAAAAAAAAATTCCATCTTTATTCATCCTGCCACTTCCCATTGTGAAAAAATATAAGTACATAATGTCTGATAATATCCATTTCCCAGACATTTTTCTAGCTCTCCTAATGATCCTTTAATTCTTTTTTTATTTTCACAATAATTATTGTTCATATCAGATTTAGTATTGCTTCAAACATGGTACTGCTTGTAGCACTATCATTTTACCTTCAAAAGACAAAAGAATGTCAAGGAGAGGTGCTGAGAACACCCCAGCATATCCCTTCTTTCTGAGAAAATCCAGGTGCTCCCCATGATGCACCCTCCATTATCCATTCCAGCTGACAAAAATTACCCAAGCAACGTCCTTCTGTGAACTCCTACTGTAACCCAATCTTCAAGCTATTAGAGCTCTCTAGCAAGGCAGACTGAAGGGCAGACAATATGTTTTTCCTCTTACACAACTAATGTTCATTCTCCTTTGGCTTAATTTTTAAAATGGGTCTTAAATTCAATCTAGTGAAAGCCCCAGTATATCAGACATTTGGTAGTGTCTTGTGAGACCTGAGGAAAGGGTTGACCAGAACTGAACTTGACTTTAATACAAGACCATGTTCTATTATTGTTTAACTTTGGGTATTTCTCCCCTAGGAGGAGGACAGAGGAGAACTAACCAGCTCCAGGACCAAGGTAAGAGGGGAGTTTTCTTTCAAAGGAATGGCTTCCATCCATTTGAAGGAAACCCCTCCCCCACCTATTTTTTAATCCCTTTTTCTTTATACATTTATATTTTTTAACCCACCAGCATAAGGAAACCAGCTTGCCACTTATGCATAATAGTTATTTGAACATTCACTTACAAATGGTATAGCCGGAAAAAATAAAAACCTTCACACAAGTCATATCAGTTATATGCTAATACATTTATGTTTTCTATCATCATTAAATGTTAGTACCAGTCTCCCATTAAGGCTTACATAGTTGCATAGGTTTTAGAGAATTTTTATCAGCTATCAATTTCTCTATTTGTAGAATATACTCATTACTATCAGTCAAACCATAGTGGTCACAAAAATATTAAAACTAAAATCCAAAGTGTTTCTGTATAGAACTACATCATTATTAAGAAAAAATTAATAAAATTAACCACTAAGATAGTTTTAATGATATATATTTGGAAATATGATCAGGCTGGACTTTTGGGTTGCAACTATACAAACTTAATGAGATTTTTAAGGTGCCAAAGGAAAACTGTGGTTAAAAAAATAGGAGGAAAGGAAGGAAATGTCTTAAGCATCATCTCTCCATGCTTATACACCCTCTTCCCAGGCCTCCTATATATTTCTTTTAATGGTTTTTACTATAACCTCTCACTTTTTGTGTTGTCATAGATATCATTAATATTTCCTGCATTTGGTATTCTCTTTCAAACTGGTCTTTCCATAAAGGAAAACCAAGAGGAGAAACAAGTGAGAGAATTTAAAAAGCACCCAGGAGTGGGTGCAACGGTTCACACCTGTAATCCCAGCACTTTAGGAGGCCAAGGCTGGTGACTCTCTTGAGCCCAGGAGATTGAGACTGGCCTGGGCAACATGGCAAAACCCCATCTCTATAAAAATAAAGAATAAATTAGCTGGGCATAGTGATGCATGACTGTTGTCCCAGTTACCCAGGAGGCTGAAGTGGGAGGACTGCTTGAGCCTGGGAGGCGGAGGTTGCCGTGAGCTGTGATGGTGCCACTGCACTGCAGCCTGGGTAACAGAGCCAGACCCTGTCTCAAAAAAGTAAATAAATTAAAAGCATCTGGAAGTTGAGACGGTAGAAGAAAAGCAGACCATATGAATTACGGAATTCACCAGCTTCTAGATCCTATTTAGCAATAATTATTCATTATCATTTTCCTCCAGAGAGGCTAGATCTTGTGTGACTTAAGTAGATTTTAGAAAAGTTTTAAGGTCAGGTAACAGAGACACCTGGGGCTCAAGAAGAGGAAAATTCCTAAGAAGGGAGAAAAAATAAGTACCAAAAAAAAAAAATGAGAATTCAGGCAATTCGTTGCCAAAAAATAAAGAGTCATCATCTTTCAGTAATACAGGTCCGCCATTTTGCTACAAACGTGTTTAGAAGCCTTGTATATCCTTAAAGTCGAAGTGTTAGAGCATGTAATGAAGGAAAATCATTTCCAAAGAAATATTTTTGTTAGAGGCTATTGTTTTCTGAGCAGGAACAATAGTAGTTATGTGATTAGGAACTTACATGAAAAGACCCATACAAAATAGGAACTTCATTTTCATATCAAAACAATATCAATTTATGTAGATAAGTATATTATAATAGTCATTAAATCCAGAAGCCTAAGCATTAAACTTTTAGCACATAGCATATTTTGCTGTCTGATAAAACCTAATTTTTACTTTCTCACTCACTGACTTCTTTAATAAAAAGTACAGGATATATTTGAATCACATTATTTATTCTTTTTCTTAATTTATTCAACCTGAATTTTAAGATGCCAGACATATGGACTGTCCACCAAAGCAGTCATACAAGAGAAGGAAATTGTCACAACATTGTTAGTGAGCTATTTATGTGTTAGAATTTGAGGTTTACATGGACATTTGTTATATCAGGAAGATTTATTGTACTTTGAATTGTTATAAAATACGTCATAGAAATCTCACTCAGGGAATCAACTGATGGTAGTTCTACAGTGACTTAGCTCTTTTGGATACCAGAACATTGAAATGAAAACACTATTTTTCTGTTTTGTTGTTTAGTAGAGTGAAGAGTATTGATTTATAGTACTTGCACTTGATTTATTAAGTATATTTAAAATAGTTCATGGATATTTAATATATATTTAAATATTAAGTATATTTAAAATAGTCCAAACTAATAGCTTAAGATACCCAACTTCTGACAAGTAGCAAATAATTGAATGACCATGTAATATGTGTAATATGTTCTAGTATTAATGCCACTGGAAGCAAATGTAGGTGAGACTATTTTAAGAATTTAAACTTTTTGTCACTTTTTAAATTTTGAGTCGTTTAAAAAATGGGCATTAGAATATATTTCTATTTTGAAATATGATTATGAGCCCTGTTGCTTTCAAAATAAGCAGCTCTATAGCTCCACTTAGAATCTCCTAAACTTAAAATATTTAAAGATTCATGGATTTAGAATTCTTAGGCTACAACTATTTTCAGAGAGTAACAAAAAAGCTACACATTCTCATAGATATGAGCCCCCATATAGCTGAACATTGACTGAAAAGCTCAGCTTCCTTTCATTAGCTTGTAATCTCTGTTTCTATAAGAAGTACTGTTCGTTTCTAATCCCTACTTCTATAAGCAGCACTGTTTTTATTCAAGTTTCCTCTCTAATTTGTGATGATAGAGAACAAAATCCAGGTCAAAAGCTCTGGTAGGTGAAGTAAGATCAATTAAAACACATTTTTAAGTGATAAGAGTAACATCCAAATACTGGCCTCCTGCTAAGGAACCTGAAACCTTAAATGAAAGAAAGTTGAAATTTTTATTTTTATTTTTCAATTTTCACTCTCAAAAATTTAATGGAAAATTTATAGTCTTTGTATGTGAAGTTTAAATAGATATATTTAGTGAGTTAAATACATATCAAAATATGCAGTGAAATAAATCTTAAACCAGAGTTGACACTTAGTATCTATTGGTAATAAATGTAATTTTTAATTTTTAAAATTAAGATATACTATTCTAAGTGGTAAATTTAGTAACAAAATAATTTTTTTTTGAGATAGAGTCTTCCTCTGTCTCCAGGCTGCAGTGCAGTGGCGCAATCTCTGCTCACTGCAACCTCCATCTCCTGGGTTCAAGAAATTCTCCTGCCTCAGCCTCCTGAGTAGCTGTGACTACAGGTGCACACCACCACACCCAGCTGATTTTTGTATTTTTAGCAGAGACAGGGTTTCACCATGATGGCCAGGGTGGTTTCAATCTCTTGACTTCATGATATACCCATGTTGGCCTCCCAAAGTGCTGGAATTACAGGCGTGAGCCACCGTGCCCGGCCAACAGAATTATTTTCTAAAGATGATGTGTTTTCTTAGCTAAACTTGAATAGAATTGATTTATAAAAATCCATTACGGAGGATCTTTATCTTGAAGTTCAGTTAGGAGTATCACATTTCCCTTGAGATTAACAACAAAGCTGCATTTGATTTTATCATTTTGTGTTCTTTCCTTGTCTGTCTGCACAAAGTGAATTGGCAATCAGTTTAGTTTAGCTATCTATAATCTCGCTGAAATATCTCCTAAGATTATTTTGTTTATACAATGGACCAAATTGTCTGCCATTATTCATAAAGATAGCTAGTATCAATATTTTTATGTCCACTTGCCAACATTTAATAGACAATTTTGAAGTGTTTTGTATCGTTTTGTTTTGAAACACACTTCGTATCAGATCTTCCCAAAATCCATTAGTGGCCATAGTTGAAGGATTCCCTTTCATTGCCAAGAACACTATTCTTTTATTTTAATTGGGTTGCTTGCAAAGTAGCACATGAGGTTAATTCACTGTTATATCACTTTTTACGTAGTTATTGCATAACAACTATTATTATTGCCCTGCATTAGGACTGAATATAGTATAAAGTACCCTAAAACATAGTTGTTACCCTCTAAGAGGAAGAAGTAGAGAGATCATGTTGTAAGGTAATGTATGACTCAAAGCAAATGTGAGTACTCAGATACTAGATCTTATAATTTACAGAAGAAAGAGATAAACAGTATCTACAGTATCTGGGAAATACCTTATAAAGAAGATTCAGATGTATTCATTTATAAATATTAGCAAATGAATAAATAAGTCAGTTAGTGATTACTGGAAAATGATATGAAATTTTGAAAGGCTAAGAGAAGGGGAAAAGGAATTCCTGGTGAATGTTCTATGAACTTGAAATCAATTCTGAATAAAATATAGTTAGGACTATAAGGAAACCAACCTGGCTGGAGGCAAATAGGATCAATTTGGAGGATTAGTTTAAGAGACTAGACTTATGTGTTAGGCAAACCCAATTTCCAATTTCACTTTTGCCATTTACTAACCAATCAACTTTAGGTCTTACTATCCTCATCTATAAAATGCAGATATAATCCTACCATATGGAATTGCTGTAAGGATTCAACGATAATAATAAGAACTTGACACAGTGTGTGGCTAAATGAAATATAATAAAGTTATACTTTAATAGTGTATGTAAGCTGAATTGTTTAGAAGCCCTGAATTTCAGAAAAGTTAGAATAATGTCTTGGAGGCAATCATAAATCCCTGAAGGTTTTTGAAAAGGCATTGTAAACAAGCAGTGAAGCAAAATCATTCTGACTCTGGGTAGCAAAGAATAGATTGAGAAAGTCAGTAGATCCAGTCTCACGTGATAAAGGCTTCAACTAAAGTGATGCCAATTTAATAGAAATGAAAATATAAATATGAGATGTACTTGTCATAAAAAAACTGTTCTTAATGGATAATTGGCTATAGGAAAGGAGAGAAGTGAAAATTCAAAAGTGAGACTGAGTTTTTGTAGTTGGGCCTTGTTATTTTGGTATTCATTTTTACAGTTCTATTTCTTCCATGTAAAATTTACTAATCCATTATACTGAAGCTTCCATATGGTACTGTTCTTGGGACCCAAGATTACATGTCCCACAGATTAGAACTTAAATCAATAAGAACTTTGTACATATGTAAACAAAAGATGTTTTAACCTTTGAAGAAAATCATACCATCTAGTTGAGTCAAATCATCTCATAGAGATTATTGGTAATTGTTTTCAAATAAAATTATCGACTATACTTCCTTCTTGAGTATTTAGGATGTGTCTGTTTAGCTGAAAAGACCACCTGCCTTTCACGTTTTTTTCTCAGCTCAAGGAGTATTTAGCTTGAGAGGACTGAAATTGCCATCTTACTAGTGCAGGGAGTACCAAATGGCTTCCAAAACTTAATCAGGCATAGAACCTACCAACCCTGACAAACTTCTCAGGAAAAAGAAAATTTTCCTCAAAGAGCCACAGAAGGATGAATATAGTTTAATTACACAGGGAAGAGTCATGATAGGAAACAAAAGGTATCCTGGTACTGTAGCAAGAGCACTGGACCAAAAGGCAGAAGACCTGTGCCCCGGCTGGGCTTTGATGGACAAGTCACCTCACTTTCATTAGGCCTCAGCAACTGCATCCTGAGGCCTAATGAGAAGGTTGGACATAATCTCTAACCTACATTTTGATTCAAAAATTCTGGGATTCTAAGTCTTTAAAGCAATTGATGAAAGTTTTTAGGAGTCAGCAAAGAATGGGAAAAGTAAAGACAATCTGTGGATCAAGGAATGGAATACTGGAAATCACGTAAGGAGATGAAGAAATCAAGAATCAGAGACAGGGGGAGACTCCACACAGAAATTCATGGTTCAGGCAGGGCATCTGCATGAAAGACACAGTACTGTTGAACAGCTCACATGTTGTTTATGTAACGGAGACCGGTTCTTATATTTTAAAATGGTATTTTACTTACTTTAAAGTAAATTTACTTTAGAATAATAATAACCACAACTTGAAAAACAAATGCTATTCAGAGATAACTTGAAGCACTTCACTAGCTAGCCGTGGTCTCATTTGACTCATTTGTATGATTTGATCACAGTAATAATAACAAGGGAGTGGCCTAAGGCAGGACTTTACTGTGTATAATCTCAAACAGCACCCCAAGGCCACCACAAATAAATAAAACTTATGGTATGAAATATGAATAGTGGATATTTTTTCAATATTATATAACTAAAAACATATTTTCACAGTTTTTTTTTAATTTTATTTTTTATTGGTTTCACATTCAGTCTTTAAAAATGGGACTGGGTGTATTGGCTCACACCTATAATCTCAGGCAGGTGGATCACTTCAGCCCAGGAGTTCGAGACGAGCATGGGCAACACGGCAAAACCACGTTTCTACAAAAAATACAAAAATTAGTTGAGCATGGTGGTGCACACCCGAAGTCAGCCCTAGTTACTCAGGAGGCTGAGGTGGGAGGATCACCTGAGCCTGGGGAGGTTGAGGGTGCAGTGAGCCGTGATCATGCCACTTCACTACAGCCTGGACAACATAACAGAATGAGACCTTGTCTCAGAAAAATAAAAACAATTTAAAAATTAAAATGTTCTGCAAATGCTGTAGCTATACAACGATCATAGATTGAGGCTGGTACCTTGGAAATCCCTTCTCAATAAATTAGTCTTAAACCCTCTGCTCTATTAAAATTCTGAGCCACCAGGTATCAGAAATGTTTTTATTTCTCTTACCTTTCATAGACAGACTTGGAAGTAATAAAATAAATGTTATTAGAATGTAGAACAGATATCTTTTTAATCTGTGTTCATGTTGCCCTTCCAAGGTCTGTGAACCCCTGAAATTATGGGTCAGTCGGGGTTTTGTATGTTTGTGCATTTTTTCCTGGGAAAGTATTTGTAGTTTCATTGAATTCTAAAAGAGATCCATGACCTAAAGTAGGTAAGAAATTTCTACTCTGTGACCTAAAATTGACAAAATCATTAAGCTAAGCTTCATGAACTATTTGTAAATATTACCTGAAAAAAATACTCAACACTAAAAATATAATTAAAATTTTCATTGATCTCAATCCCTAGCTAATGCTCTGGCTAAGTTGTGACATCATCACAAAAATCACAAAGTTCCTTCAAGGAATAACATTCCTCAGACCCAGGTCTTAACTAGAAATTAATCATACACATTGCATGTTCCAATGAACATGCAATTTAGAGACAATTGCTGGAATCTAGACAAGTTTCTGTTTAATTTATTCAGCTCTCCTTGACTCAGCTTTGAATATGAAATACAAAGATCTCCACACTGATTTAATTACATACATGTCATCCAAAACCCAAAACAAAACACTAATTCCTTCCTTATCAAAGTGGTATTCAAGTGTTCATTGCAAGTCATGCTAGGTCTGAATTTTCTTTCCACTTAGAAAAATTTTTCTCTCCTTATTTTAATATTAAAGTCTTGATCAATAATACCATTTAATGCAAATCTTACTTGTTATTGCACAGGCAAACTGGAGTAAAAATTCAATCTTTTCTAAAAACTTTTTGCATATATTTATGTAGAGCAATTTACCCCAAATTCTGCCTTTGGAAATGAGTGTACAAATCTAATGAAGCAAAAAGAGCCTTGTGCTTGTCTACTGGAAGGAATAATTTGGGAAGAAAAGTAATAGCACAGCTACAAGTTAAATTGAAAACTTAGTAGAGCATTGATAATGCTGAAAACTGGCTGAGTTCTAAATAATTGATACAGAGAAAAATTGTGAATGCAAAATCCTTTCTTTAAAATCAGACATATTTAGTTCTTAACTCTTCATCATTTGACAGCCTATTGATTCTTATTTACTTTTTGTGTTTTCCTGATTAATAAAATAGTTATTTTTTCTCAGTAGGTCATTAATTGACTTTACACAGAGTTCTAGGGGTTTATTGTAAATTCTCAGCTTTTTTGCTAACTTGCTCCATTCACCTTCATTTGGAGGATGTCATTAATTAAACTACAAAAGTAAATCCTATGTGATATTTGCTTCTCTCTACCTATCTCATCTTGTTATATGGAATACGCATAGAATTTTTGTGAATATACTGACAATGCAGTTACCATTTAATAACACAATGAATAGTCTATGTAGAGTTGGTTATTCATATTTCCTAAAATTATTATTTTCTTATTAGCATGGTCCTGGGAAAATTGTAGCACGTATGTATGTATACACACACACACACACACACACACACACACACACACACACACACACACACACATTTGCAAAACCTGAACAG
>PVKP010018006.1:0-45027 GCA_004027715.1 Plecturocebus donacophilus
TATCATATTATACCTATTTTAAAAGTGACCACATAATTGGAAGTAAATCACTCCCCAGCAATTGCATAGCATTTCACAGGTTTAAATAAAATATTGGTTGGCTGCTTATTTGTTATTTTCATCCCCTATTCCTTCCTGTCTCCATTGTTAAACACAATTATTGGCATAAAAGAGTTTTTTAATACCCATTTTTAAACTGCATTCTAGCCTGGCAATAAAACAAGAATCCCATTCTCTTTCCCTCTTTCTCTTCCTCTTTCTTTCTGTCTTTCATTCTTTTTTTCTTTCTTTTGCTGTTTCTTTCTTTCTCCTTTTCTCTCTTTTTCTAAAAAAATAAAATAAAATAAAACTAATGAAAATGTGATGTATTTTATAAAAACAGCATATTACACTTGACTCTCTATTTCTAATTCATGTAGTTTGTGTTAAATGAAATCTCTGTTCTGAATCAGTGTTTGGTTTGGGAAGTGGGGTTTGCTGAAATGTCTGTAAGCCTGTGCTGTTCCCAGCCTCCTAGTGCAAGGATAGTAGGAAGTTTTAAAATGCCTGGAAATGAGAGGGAAAAAATGGTCTTGATTTAAAAAGGCCAAGCAAATTTTAAAGAAAATAAGACTTCTGCAAACTAGTTATGTTTGAAAGCTGATATATTTCCTTGCTTATTGAGTGTTGCCATATGTATAGTCCTATAAAGGTTGCAGAGGGGGGAAAGGAAGGATTAGGAGACACAACCCCTGCTGTGTTGGGATCTAAAGTGCAGTAGGGAAAAGATGTACAAATATGAAGAAGAGGAAGCTGTACATGGCAGCAAAGGCAAAGTGGATAGGAAGGGCAGAAAAAGCCCAGAGACCTCGCAGGGCAGAGCAAACCAGAGCAGACCCAGCACAGAGAGGAGGAGAGATCTCTGCCACTCATTATGCAGCAGAAGTGGGCAAGACGCAGAGGAGGCTTGCCGAAGGTAGACTGAGTGGGCTTACTTTGAAAATAGAAAAGAGATGAGCCTGGCAGAAAGAAATGGAAGATGGAAAATAACTTGAGATAGGCTGGTGATGGCTTTGAATCCCAAGCAGAGGCCCTCACATTTTTACCTGATAGGCTCAGAAGAAGAAGGAATAACAGGATAACTTTATTTATTTATTTATGATGAAATTTTGCTCTTGTTGCCCAGGCTGGAGTGCAATGGCGTAGTCTTGGCTCACTGCAACCTCCACCTCCCAGGTTGAAGCGAATCTCCTGCCTCAGCCTCCCAAGTAGCTGGGATTACAACCACCTGCCACCACATCTGGCTAATTTTTGTATTTTTAGTAGAGACGGGGTTTCACCATGTTGGCCTGGGGAGTCTTGAACTCCTGACCTCAGATGATCCACCTGCCTAGGCCTCCCAAAGTGCTGGGATTACAGGTGTGAGCCACCATGCCCAGCCAGGATAACATTTTATAAAAGGAATATTTGTTGAGCTAATGTACATTGGAGCCTACTTTAATTTCAATATAATTTTCAGATAAGGAATCACACACTTGTACAATTTTCCAGCCTTATCATTGGAACACTTGCTAATGTGATACAGATGAAGTGGGATTATGACAGGCTATTTTAAGCCCTTAAATTATCAGACAATTTTGGACTGCAATAACCCAAATGGTACCCTGCAGCCATCAAATGTGAGGAACTTCAGTATGAGTGTTGACGCCAAATGGAACCTTGTCCACCCACCTGCTGTAAATTGATGTTCCCCGGCTATCACCCTCAGCTGTACCCTTTACTCAAGAAGTACTTTGTTTAGGGGACTTAATGTTGTTTAGAACACGGTTTTGCCTGTCATCCATCGGTGATGAACCTGCCATCTCGGTCTCCTGTCTTTCTTTAGACACAAACATCCAGTTGCCTATGGAGCAGCTACCTGGAAGTCTTAGACGCATCTCACGGTCAACCTGCCCAAATCCTACTCTGACTTCCTTCTCCGAACCTTCTTTTCCTTCTTCATGTCCATCTTAATTCTTAGTAACCCATCCACTCTGTCACCTAGGTATGAGGATGAGAAATCGTGTTTATTTCTTCTTCTTCCCCACCACACACCCATACCCTGTAGATTCCGACTCCTAATTTTTTTTTCAAATCCATCTTCTCTTAGATCTCATTTTCTTAGTTTGTTCTTTCACTATTTCTTAGACCTCCCCACCTCCAGCCTTCTGCGTTCCATCTTCCCTCAGCCATCACGGCGATATTTCTGAACTGCAAATGTGATTATCTGGCTCTTCTATGACTTTGCTTTCCAAGTTTACCCATCCCAAAGAAAATGAAGCCCCAAATTTCCCGGAACACAAGGCTTCCCACAGCCTGACCTGTCCTTAACTCTTGCTGTGTCTTTTACCACCCTGCATCCCTACCCACTTAGTATTTTACAACTCTTCCAACCTACTTGCAGTCCCCTGAATGCATCAGATCTGTGAGCCTTTCCATACATGGGTGCCGACATCTGAAGCATTCTCCCTTCGGCTCTCCCCCATGCATGCTGAATGGATTCTCCAGCCCCTCCTCTAAAGCCTTCCCTCTTCACCCCCAGGTATCATTTACTGCCCCCTTATATTATATGCTCCTCTTGGACCTAGGAGAGCGAGTGCATGCCTGATCAAATGTGGTATCTTTAATGATCAACAAATGTCAGGTAAACAGATGCATGGGTTGGTTGGTTCTAGACAGAATTTCCTCAAAAAGAGAACATGTTTGTTTTTTTTTCTCCCAAATGGTTCAAACTGGTTTTCAGATAGCCCAATATATTATGCCATTTTAAAATTTTCACTTTCTTTTTAGTTGATACATAATAATTGTACTTATTTAATGTGGTACACTATCATGTTTCTTTTTATTTTATTTTATTTTATTTTTGAGACACTGTCTCTCTCTGTCATTCAGGCTGGTATGATCTCAGCTCATTGAAACTTCTGCCTCACAGGTTCAAATGATTCTCCTGCCTCGGCTTCCCAAGTAGCTGGGATTACAGGCATGTGCTACCACGCCTGGCTAATTTTGGACTTTTAGTTTTACCACATTGGCCAGGCTGGTCTTGAACTCCTGATCTCAGTTGATCTGTCCGCCTTGGCCTCCCAAGATGCTGGGATTACATGTGTGAGCCACCACACCTGGCCGAGTGTGATGTTTCAATACATTTATACAATGTGTAATCATCAAATTAGGATAATTAGCAAATTCATCAGCTCAAGCATTTATCATTTATTTGTAGTGAGAACATCCAAAATCTTCTCTTCTAGATATTTTGAATAGACAATATATTATTGTTAACCATTATCACCCAACTGTGTAATGGAATACTAGGGCTTATTCCTTCACCTCATTGTGACATTGACCAGTCTCTCCCCATTACCCACCTGCACACAAGCACACACCCTTCCCAGCCCCTTCCCAACACCACTCAACTCTCTACTTCTATGAGAGCAACGTTTTTGACGCCACATATGAGTGAGACTATGCGATATTTGACTTTCTGTACCTGGCTTATTTCACTTAACCTAATGTCTTTTAGGTTCATCCATGCTGCTGCAAATGACAGGATTCCATTACTTTTCTTTGGCTAAGCAGTATTCCCTTGTATATATGGATACCACATTTTCTGTATTCATTCATCCAGCATTGGACGCTTGGGTTGGTGCCACGTCTTGCCTGTTGTGAATAGTGGTGCTGTGAATATGGAAGAGCAGGTATCTCAGCTTCCCGATTTCATTTGCTTTGGATATCTACCCAGTATACAACCACATGATTGCTAGATCATATGGTAGCTCTATTTTTTATGTTTTCAGGAACCTCCATACAGGTTTCCATAATGATTGTACTGATTTACATTTCCACAACAGTGTATAAAAGGTCCCCTTTCTCCACGTCCTCACAGCATTTGTTAATTTTTGTCTCTCTGATAATACCATTCCATCTGGGGTGAGATGGTATCTCACTGTGGTTTTCCTTTGCATGTTTTGGATGATTAGTGATGTTGAAGACTTTGTTCTAGATCTGTTTGTCACCTGTATGTCTTCCTTGGGGAAGTGTCTATTCAGTTCTTTTACCTACTTTTTAATCAAATTATTTGGTTTTTGCTATTGAGTTGTTTTAGTTCCTTATATATGATGGATACTAACCCCTTGTCAGAGGCATCATTTACAGATAGTTCCTCTTATTTTGGAGGCTGTCTCTTCACTCTGCTGATTGTTTCTTTTGCGGTACAGAAGCTTTTTCATTTGCTGTAATCCCATTTTTCTATTTTTGTGTTTGGGCCTGTGCCTTTGAGTTCTTTTCTATAAAATCCTTGCCCAGACTAATGCCATGAAGCATTTCCATGTTATTTTCTTCTTGTTATTTTATAACGTTGGGTCTTATGGTTAAGTCTTTAAACTATTTTGAGTTGATTTCTTTAAGTGGTGAGAAATAGGGGTCTAGTTTCATTCTTCATATCAAGATTATTTTGAATAAAACTTCTAAATGAAAATTTTAAAAGTTTAGCCCTTTGCTCTGAGTTTTTGACTCCATTCTTCTCCTGTACCCCACCATCTTTATTCACTGTGGAACCCACAGTGAGGTCCTCTTTGAAGCTGGCTCACCCAGATTTTAGACTTCCTCTTCTTTTTATTTTGATACTGAGTTTCGCTCTTGTCACCCAGGCTGGAGTGCAGTAGCCTGATCTTAGCTCACTGCAACCTCTGCCTCTCTGGTTCAAGTACTTCTCCTGCCTCGGCCTCCCGAGGTGCTGGAATTACAGGCACCCGCCACCACGCCCAGCTAATTTTTGTATTTTTAGTAGAGACGGTGTTTCACCATGTTGGCCAGGCTGGTCTCAAACTCCTGACCTCAGGTATCTACCCGCCTCAGCCTCCCAAAGTGAGACTTCCTCTTCTTTCAGATCTTTTATCTCTCTGCCTTTGAGTCACACCCAGGAAATTCTTCTCCCCCACCGCACCACTGCTCAGCAGCGCCACTCTTCCTGTGTCTGAACATCTCTGGACTTACTAGGTTTTGCCCATTTGCTCTTTCAACAATTCCAGATATTCTACTTTCCAGAGGTTTCCTTTTTTGGTTGTGAATTAGGGAGTTGCAGCCTTCTCCCATCACTTAAGACTCCTTCTGTCTTTTTCTTCAAACTCGAGTATAGCAGCTACTGTGGTGGCGTGTCTGGGTGAGTGATGGGCTTACTACACACGGGTCTTATCTGTGCCATGGTTGGCTTGGTTACATCCCAGCCTCTCCAGAGCAATGACGTTCTGCTAGGATCTGGGGCTCCAAACTGGGCTGTATGGGCCATGAAACCAGCAAAATTTCCATTCTATAAGTGTGCATGAAATTAAAGATACACAGAAGTACCATGGCCACAAGGTTGGAAGGAAGGTTGGAACACAGAGGAAAAATGACACATGGACTCTGCTCTCATAAAGTTGGAAATCTAGTCGGTGGAGAAGACCAGATGAACCCACAGAAGAAACCTGGGTACAAAGTGGGACTGCTTAATGTAACTCACTCTGCTGAGGACTTGTTCACTACCCCAACACAGACCACACTCTACTGGTGAGGTCTGCAGAGGTTACCGAACATTCATAAAGGGTCGGCTCTCTGCACAGTCGGCTTCCAGCAGGCACTGGACAGGGCGCTCTGTGGTGGCCGGGCACCCGGCACGTGGTTCCCCTGCCTCCCTTGGCCTGGAGTCGCTGCTGCTCCTCCACAGGTCACTGTCCCCACCCGCCACAATGGTCTAGTGTTCGGCAGAAACAGGAAATGCAGTCTCACGAGGCTGTGCTGATTGTCCTCACTCTGAAAAGAGCTCACTTGTGCTTGAGTGGATATTGCTTCAGTGTCAACGTGGAGGCCTCTGTCTGTGGGCTTCAGGGAGTGCCAGGGACCAGACTGGAGAGCAGGCCTCATCCTGGCCCATGTCCGACCTCCCTTATCCTCTCCCCTGAGCTCTCGCGCCTGCTTCCCACAACCTCTCGGCCTGTGGGATCCATTCTGTTGGTGAGGAGGGAATACAGCACCATCACAGAAGGGCTGTAATGGATGGAGATTGTTGAGGCTCCCTGCTGGAAGGCTGGGAGCTGAGCAGAGGCTTACAAGGGGCCAGGATCCAGATAGGAGCTGGGAAAACAGAGCATTTGGGTGAGGAGAAGAGTGAGTAGATGGACTAAGGAGGGAACACAGCTGCACCATGCCCAGGAGAGGGGGCACCGGCGGGCAGAGCTTCCAGGCAGGGCTCCCGGGCCAGGGCAGCGTGGAGGAAGTGGAGACAGTGGCCTTGCCTGTTCTGGAAAAGCCTGCGAGCGTCCCCATTGCTTGCTGCTGGAGGCTGGACACTCCCACATGAGGACTACGAAGCAGACTTCCTCATTCTCCTGTGCCTCATGTACATCTGAGTATGTTTTGGAAACCTGAGCATTTACCTTGTAAAAGCTTTCTGGGCCGGGCACTGTGGCTTATGCCTGTAATCCCAGCTCTTAGAGAGGCAGAGGCAGGAGGATAGCTTGAGCCCAGGAGTTCAAGGCCTGCCTAGGCAACATAGCGAGACCCCGTTCTCCACAAAAAGGGAAAAAACAAAAAGACCAAAAACATAATAATAATAAGCATAAAAGCCTTCTGGAAGAAGGAGCCGAGGTCTGATGGCGGAGCACACAGGATAGCAGCCCCCCACTACCCTGCTGCTGCAGGATGGGTTCCGGTGGACGGTGGGTTCGGGCATTTCAACAGCGTCTCCAGCTGCAGGGCTCCACTGCCGCTTTTGGGTTGAGGCCACAGAATCCATCGCAGATGCAGGTACTGGCTGCGTGCCCACAGGGACCGCAGGGCAAAGGCCATCCTGAAAAAGGTGTGGGCAGTGCCCACCAGAAAGGACTGTAAGTTTTGAGCTGGCCAACAGGGTCCTTGACTGATGGAACTTTCAGTGAGAAGGGCCTGCTGCCAGTGTGAGCCAGCGGTCACCAGGGAGCTAACCATAGCTCCCGGCAAGACTGTTTCCCAAATAAGCCTCGAGAAGAGGGCAGAATGGGGCCAGCTGCTGCCACGGCTGCCATGTCTGCTGGAGACCGGCTGTGGCAATGACAGTGGGACATCCTTCCATCCCCACCTGGTTCTTCTGCGTGGGTCTCATGAGTGTGAGCGTCCAGCATCAGGTTCCTTCTGGGTGATAAAGAGAATGTGAGAGGCGGCATTGTGATCACAGAGTTGTTTATGGTCTGGTGCATTTTCAGTTAACAATCACACCTTTCACTTATTTAGCAAGTTGCCGTCAAGATGCAACATGCCGTAGCCATGAAACCGCAAGTCCTGGAACCTGCTGCCTAAGTTCCGAACCTGGCTCCTTCTTCTGTTAACTGCTGACCTTGGGCAAGGCATTTAAGTGCCACGTACAACCTGGCTTCAATCCCAGCCCCACCCCTGGCCCTCCAGCTGTTGGGCAAGTTACTTAACAACTCTGTGCTCCCATGTCTTATCTACAAAGCAGGAATGATAGTACCTGCCGCACAGGGTTATTTTTAAAGATTAAGTGAGTTGATGCTCGTAAAGTGTTTTCGAAGTGTCTGCCCAATACATACACAAATTTACCCGAAATAGATCAAAGACCTAAATATAAGTGAAAACTGTAAAAATCACAGAAGCATGAGGGAAATGTTCATGACCTTGGATTTGACGATGGATTTTTAGCTGTGACACCAAAAGCCCAAAAAATAAAAGAAAAATAGATAAGCTAGACCTGATGATAATTAAAAGCATTAATCCTTAATGTTCTAGCTCGGATGACACCTGCTGCGACGCCTCTTCTAACCCCTTCAGAGAGAATAGATTTTTTATAAAAGTCAGTAACAGCAGCAGATGTGACTGAGCATTTACTTCAGGCCAGGCACTGTCTTATGTACTTTGAGTTGGTTAACTCACTTGCTCTTCACAGCCATTTAAGATTAGGTTCTACTGGTCAGGTGCAGTGGCTCACACGTCTCATCCCAACATTCGTGAAGCCAAGGCGTGAGGATTACTTGAGGCCAGGAGTTCAAGACCAGCCTAGGCAACATAGTGAGACCCCATCTCTACCAAAAAAAAAAAAAACAAAGCCAGGTGTGGTGGTGTGTGCCAGTGGTCCCAGCTACCTGGGGGGCTGAGGCAGGAGACTGAGGCTGCGGTGAGCTACGACAACACCACCGCACTCCAGCCTGTGACAGAAGAAGACCCTATCTCCAAAAGCAACAACAAAAGATGAGGTTTTATTATTATCTCTGCTGACAAATGGAGAAACTGAGGCACATAACAGTCCAGCAGCTGGCCCAGGCCATCCTCTGTGCTCCCAGCACATAGTGTAGACACCGTTGTGTAGCCTGGAGCACATTGAACTGGGTAGATCCAGATTCCCACTGTGAATGGGGACTCCCATGCACACTGGTTAGGGCCAGTGACGTCTCTAACCCTGCATCATGGGACCTCAGTGACTTCTGCAGGACTGAAAGTCACATCTTGATTGGGTTGCAGACTAAAGATTTAAACTTTATTCTGAAGTGAGCAGAAAGTTATTTCAGATTTTTTTTTAATGCATTAGAAAAACTGTGTTTCAGTAAAGACGTATCTGGACTGCAACATATGAGATAAATTGGGGACGGCAGCAGCAGGAGGCAGGGAGTTGAGTGAGGGCAGCCTATGGTGGTGAGCGGCTCCAGGTGGGTGGGGTGAGGCCTTGGGGCGGCACGTGAACTAATCCAGACAGTAAAGGCCACATGTAGGGAGGCTTCGAGCCCCTTTGGAACAGGAATCTCAGAAACTCAGAGGAGGCTGATTGCTCTGCCAGCCGTGCGCATAGTGGGTAAAAAGTGAAAACTCAACCACTCACCCCAATATTTCATCTCAGCACCCAGGATTTCTCAGCCTCCTGGGGGTTAGCGTCGTAAAAGCACAGGCAGAACCTGATGCTTCCGTCCTCATCTCCTCGGATATCTTAATCTGAATATCGAAAGGAAAATGTGAGGCACCGTGGCTCACGCCTGTAATCCCAGCACTTTGAGAGGCTGAGGTGGGCGGATCACTTGAGCTCAGGAATTTGATACCCAGCCTGAGCAACATGGCAAAACCCCATCTACAAAAAAATACAAAAATTAGTCGAGAGTGGTGGCTGGCAGCTATAGTCCCAGCCACTTGGGAGGCTGAGGTGGAAGGATCACTTGAGCCCGGGAGGCAGAGGTTACAGTGAGCTGAGATTGAGCCACTGCACACCAGCCTGGGTGACAGAGTGAGACTCTCTCTCAAAAAAAAGAAAATATGAAAGATCTTCAGAGCAAAACACACTCTTTATAGCTTGTTCTTTCATTTTCCTTCCATTAGAAATAAAGCCAAAGCAAAAAAAAGGATTTAATATCCATCACAGCAAACTTTACTAACTCAAAATAATAATTGGCTATGGTCTGATTTGATTCAAAAATTCATTGTAAGCTTACAATGCGTTTTTTTTTTTAAGCTAAAACTTAGTAATACATCGTACCCCTAGGCAAACTCATAAGAACAGATGCTGAAATGAAATTAGGATGTATACTTGTTTCTGGAAGTTTTCCAGCTCATTTCTGGCTGAAGTGAATCCTTGCAGAGCCAGGAGTCCTGAGTAGAAAATGAGTACTTGCCACTGCTTTTGGATCCATCCCTCCGCGAAAACAATCTGGGAAAACTGCCCTTTTCTTATTTTCAGTAAAAAAAACATTCCATATTCATGCTATTTCCTGTATTATGCAAAAACCTCCTCTCCATAGCCTCTTAAATGGTACTGCAATATTTTTCCTAGAATTTCTTAAAAGAAAACAGCTGGTTTGGTTCCTACTCTTGGTCTGTATGCCTGATTTCTGTAGACACTGGGTACTTGCAGTCTGGGCTGCATCAGGTTCTGAGGTTCCCATAGGGATGTGGGCAGAGAATTGAGAGACGGGAAACCCAGGGCAGAATTGATCATTGATCCATGCGCCAGATAATACAATGTGTAGGATAATTTATAGCTTAGGAGCTTTGGGAGACATGAGATAGTTCGTGGGCCACAAGTTCTCAATTTTGGCTGCATATTGGAATCACCTAGGATATTTCTTTAAAATGCTGATGCCTGGATTCCATTCCTAGAGATTCTGACTTTGGGTTGGGCTGGTGGACTGGGCATTAGGATTTTCAAAAGCTCCCCAGGCCACATAATATGCATCAGAATCTGAGGACCACCAACAAAGACCACCTTCCTGCTCTTCCTCAGAGAGGGGGTGACTTGCCTGAGGTCAGAACTATAGTATTTTCCAGTGTACCCCAACCCTGCAGCTGGCTCTTCATCACCCAGTGGCCCAAGAGAACAGTTTGAGAGCAACTTTGCCTCATCCCACAACGTCACCCCAGCCCTCAGGTCACTTCCTATGATCTATAGGTTCTTCTTACAGACTCACTGGCTGGTCCTCTTCCATCTCCATGGTTAGTGCACCTCAGATGATAGCAACCGGCTCCTCCCATTCGGGGCCTGGCTCCCTTGTTTTTGCCACACCATCTGCCTCCATACTCATCTTCAGGAGACTTGAGTGTGAACACATTGCCTCCTCCTCTCACCTCTGTCAGGGACTTCCCATTGCCTTTGGGATACCTTCGTGTGGCTTGCAGACCCTCCAGGAGCTGGCTCCTGGCCTGCTGAGTGTCCTCTCTTGCCCCTCCTGTATGATTCCTCTTGTGTGAGGTCCCTGGAGTTGTCGGAGCCCTAGAGACAGGAAGTAGAGTGGGAGTGCCAGGGGCTGAGGGAAGGATGGGTAGTTATAATAGTATTTAATAGAGACAGAGTTTCAGTTTGGGAAGATGGAGAGGTTCTGGAGGTGGATGGTGGTGATGGCTGCACAAAAATGTAAGCGTACTTACAGCACTGAACTGTACACTTAAAATGCTTAAAATGGCAAATTGTATGTGATGTATATTTTATCATAGTAATAACTTTTTTCAGTGACTTTCTGAGGAAGGCCTTGCTTGGCCTTTTGCCTGAGTTAGGCAGTTCCATTTTCTGTTTCCAAAACTCCACATTGTTCCCTGTTTAGAGAACAATGTCCTGTTTAGAGATTGTAATTAGAATAAAGGGACATTGGAGTTTTCACCTGTTTGCCACTGTGTTCCCCCGTGAGTGCAGAGTATGTGCCCACAGCATAATGTTTAATAAATGTTGTTGAATGAATAAAACCCAGATCTACAGTGTCCCAGCCCATCAATCTTAATTGCTAGGAAAAATTGGATTGCTAAAATGCTCAATCCGATTTGATATTGTATTAGTCCATTCTCACATTGCTATGAAAAAACTACCTGAGACTGGGTAATTTATAAAGAAAAGAGCTTTAATTGACTCACTGTTATGCAGGCTGTACAGGAAGCATGGCTGGAGAGGCCTCAGAAAACTTGCAATCATTGTGGAAGGGGAAGCAGGCACATCCTATATGGATGTGCAAGAGAAAGAGAGTAGGGGGAGGTGCTACACACTTTTAAACAACTAGATCTCATGAGAACTGACTCGCTATCACAAGAACAGCAAGAGGGAAATCCACCCTCATGATCCAGTCACCTCCCATCAGGCCCCACCTCCAATATTGGGGATTACAATTTGATATGAGATTTGGATGGGGACACAAATCTAAACCACATTATTCCACTCCTGTCCCCTCCCAAATCTCTTGTCCT
Source organism: Plecturocebus donacophilus (assembly GCA_004027715.1). NCBI lineage: Eukaryota > Metazoa > Chordata > Mammalia > Primates > Pitheciidae > Plecturocebus > Plecturocebus donacophilus. The sequence continues at coordinate 11,692 of PVKP010018006.1, forward strand.
TCTCATATTTCAAAATACAATCATGCCTTCCCAACAATCCCCCAAAGTCTCAGCTCATTCCTGCATTAACACAAATGTTCAAGTCCAAAGTCTCATCTGAGACAAGACAACTATTTTCTGCCTATAAGCCTAAAATCAAAAGCAAGATAGTTACTTCCAAAATACAGTGGAGGCACAGGCATTGGGTAAATGCTTCCATTAAAAATGGGAAAAACTAGCCAAAACAAGGGACTACAGGCCACATGCAAGTCCAAAACCCAGCAGGGCAGTCATCTTAAAGCTCAAAAATGATCTCCAGTGACTCCATGACTTACATCCAGTGCACACTGATACACGGAGTGGGCTCCCATGATCTTGGGTAGCTCTGCCCTGTGGCTCTGATGGGTTCAGCTTCCTCGGCTGCTTTCATAGGCTGGCATTGAGTGCCTGGGGCTTTTTTAGGTGCATGCTGCAAGCTGTCAGTGGATCTACCATTCTGGAGTCTGGAAGACAGTGGCCCTCTTCTCACAGCTCCACTAGGCAATGTCCCAGTGAGGTCTCTATGTGAAGGCTTCAACCCCACATTTCCCCTCTGCACTGCCCCAGTAAGAGTTCTCTATGAGGGTTTCACCCCACAACAGACTTCTGGACATCCAGGCATTTTGTACATCCTGAAATCTAGGTGGAGGCTCCCAAGCCTCAACTCTCACACTCTGCATACCCACAGGCTTAACACCAAGTGGAAGCCACCAAGGCTTGGGGCTTATACCCTTTGAAGCAACAGCCTGAGCTGTACCTTAGCCCCTTTTAGCCATGGCTGGAACTGGTGTGGCCATAATGTGGGGCACCATGTCCCAAGGCTGCACACAGAAGCAGGGCCCTGAGCCTGGCCGACAAAACCATTCTTTCCTCCTAGGCCTCCAGGCCCGTGATGGGAGGGACTGCCTGAAAGGTCTCTGAAATGCCTTGGAGCCATTTTCCCTACTGTCTTGGTGATTAACATTTGGTTCCTTTTTACTTATCTAAATTTCTGCAGCCAGCTTGAATTCTTTGCCAGAAAATGGGTTTTTCTCTTCTACCATGTAGTCAGGCTGCAAATTTTCCAAACTTTTATGCTGTGCTTCCCTTTTTAAATATAAATTCCAGTTTCCAGTCATCTGTTTGCTCATGCATAACAAAAGTGATGTTGGCTGCCATTCTCAGAAAGTTCCTTATGTCCGTCTGAGACCACCTCAGCCTAGACCTAATTGTCTGTATCACTATCAGCATTTTGGTCACAACCATTCAACTAGTCTCTAGGAAGTTTCAAACTTTCCCTGATCTTTCTGTTTGCTTCTGAGTTCTCCAAACTGTTCCAACCTCTGCCTATTATACCCAGTTCCAAAATCACTTCCACATTTTCAGGTGTCTTTGTAAGAATGGCCCACTCTCAGTACCAATTTTCTTTATTAGTTCCTTCTCATGTTACTATAAAGAACTACTTGAGGCTAGGTAATTTATTTTAAAAAGAGGTTTAATTGACTCATGATTCTGCAGGCTATACAGCAAGCATAGTTGGGGAGGCCTCAGGAAACTTTCGATCATGGTGGAAGGTGAAGGAGAAGCAGGCACAACTTACATGGCTGGAGAAGGAGGAATAGAGCATGGGGCAGGGGTGGGCTACACACTTTCAATCTCATGAAAACTCCCTCACTATCATGAGAACAGCAAGGCAGAAATCTGACCCCATGATCCAGTCACCTCCTACCAGGCCCAGCCTCCAACACTGGGGATTACAATTTGACATGAGATTTGGGTGGGAACACAAATCCAAACCATATCAAATATTAAAGTACCCAGAAGTATCAGACCACAAATTGTCCAGTCATGGTAAGTGATAACATTGAGCAAAGAATGTGGAGTTTGAGCCGCTGATTGATCCTTACATGTATATTCTGTTGGAGGCGGGTAGACCTCCAAGAATTTTGAGACTGTCTTTGTTCTATCTAATAAATACAACAGGAAAATAAAAACCAGGCTGATGAGTTCAGATTTTTTAAGAACAACCTATTTATAACCACCTCCTTGGTTAATACTATTATTTTTTTCTCTTTCCAAATTAGATATTTATTTTTGAAAACAATATCTACTACTGTGCACATGTCGGCAAACAGGCCATCCGCGTGGTCTCCACTGGGAAGGAAGGTGTGATTTACAATGGCCTCAGTGACTGGCTGTATGAAGGTAAGACACATGGAGAGGAGAAGGAAGGAAGATTTGTGGTTGCTGTCATTGCTGCTGCTACATAAAAGCTGGGTTTTTTTTTTTTTTTTCTTTGACTTTGGCTATAAATTAAACTCCAGTTTCTTGAGATTTTGCAAAATTTCAAAGATTTTGTTGGAGCTCTCAGGAGCATCAGGCTGTTCTCAGGGGCCTGCAGTGTCGCACACTACTTGGGGCAGGTGTGCTGGGCTTTGGGCTTTGCAGAGCCCTGCAGTTCTTTTCTGAAGGGCAGGAGACCCGTTAATGGGAGATTTGTTATGTGAGGAGGTGACTTCCAGGAACGTTCAGGGACTGCAAATGCACATGTCTCTATCCCACTCTGGGACATGAGTGCCTTGTTTTGCCTTGGGAAGGGGACAGTTGGGAAAAAAAGAATGAGTTACGTCTTTCCTTTGGCGCCAGAAGACGCTTGTTTTGTACATTATTAAGTAATTAGAAATCAGAGGGAGAAGTTATTTTCTTAAACTTTGTTACTCTGTCTCCATGCTCATGACCCTTCCTCATAACAGTAACAACCAGGTATTGATTACTATTAGCTGCCAGGCACTGTTGGAGCATTTTGTTTCCTGTTACTTCATTCCACCCTCTGTCTTAGTTTGTTCAGGCTGCTGTAACAAGATGCAACAAGATTCCACAGACTAGGTGGCTTAAAGAATGAACATACATTTCTCACAGTTCTGGAGTCTGGGAAGTCCAAGACCACGGTGCTGGCAGACCTAGTGTCCAGTGAGGCCTCTCTTCCTTGCTTGCACATGGCCATCTTCTTAGATCCTCACTGGCAGAATAGAGAGAGCTCTGGTCTTTTTATCTCGTTATAAGGGCACAAATCCCATTCATAGGGGCAATACCCTCATGACCTCATCACCTTCCAAAAACACCACCTCCTAACACCATCAACGTGGGGATTTAGGCTTCAACATACAAATCTGGGGGGACACAGACATTCAGTTCATAGCACTGGCATAACAAGGTTCTATTTCACAGATGACATGGTGAGGTTAAATAATTGGCTTATGTTTACACAAGGGTAAGGAATATTTATTGGAGAAAGTCATTGTTCAAGTTCAGGACAATTGCCTTTTTACAATTCTACACGTAGCTAGAGTAAGCGTATGCTTTCCGGCATGAGACCGATGAATAACCCAAGCTTTTCTCAGCCTCCTGGCCTGAGACCGTGTAGTCACAGCAATAACTCACACTGCTAGGCTGAGTCAAGGGAGAGTCAGGGAGATTCTGGGTGCTTTCTCAAGCCAGTATCACTTTCTCCCAGTGCTGTGCATGTCTCAGGCTGGGATTCTGCATTTTAGTGGTTTATGCATCATAAATTATAAAGCAGATGGATATGCAAGCTTAGTGTTACCTCCTAGCATAATTTCACTGAAGCCATAAAGTTCTATGATTTGATTTTTAATTTTTTTAAATGGAGGTATAATTTGAACACAATAAAATGCACATTATAAGGACAGTTTGATGAGTTTGGCAAATGTATATGCTATATCACCCCAGTCAAGACAGAGACCATTTCCATCAGTCTAGAAAATTCCCTCAGTCCCTTTCCAAGGGCTTTTTCCCTAAGTCTGTCTTCCAGAGACTGCCGTGGTCCTGGAATCTAAGCAGCTCATTTTCTAACAGACTTACTAGAACCCAGGCATCCACTTGAGGCTATCCTTGCCTGTGTGGTCACCTTGGAAGCCCCATGTTTATTCTGATGTGGCTGCTGGTTCTCAGAGCATGCTGAAGAGTCCAGTTTCCTTCTGAGCCCCAGGAGATTCAACCCTGAGATTTTATTGTCACATGAGTCCTTGGCCACCCTGATAAAGCCACTGGAATGAAAGAGGGGACACAGTCTGCTGTGGTTATGCCTGTTCAGTGCAGAAACAGCCCTAGAAAGGGTATACCCCAAGATGTCCCCAGCTCCATCGAAGAGTCACAGCCAGCAGCACACAGGGAAACTCCAGAGGAGCTGCACCTCTGCCCGGGTGCAATCCCTGTGCCTATGGAGCTGGCCTGCCCCCTGGACTCAGTACACTGTTGACAGTGAGGACTCTAAAGCCCCATGAGTGCTGCCCTTGGGGAGAGAAAAAGGTCTTATACCTGGGAGCAACTAGAAAACTGAGTCCTGTTTGCTCCCTGACATATAAGATCTCACTAACAGCTCTTTCGCTTCAGTGTGAGATCGGCTCAGTATCTGGATAGGGAAGGGAACCCAGGGGCTAGAGATCAGAACATGAGTGGTTCAAAGTAAGGCTGTGGAGCTATAGGGACCGAGGGAGGAGACTTGGTCCAGTCACGGGACATGACAAGGGCTTCCACTCCACGGACCTTGACATGCTCATCTGTATGTAGGAAGAATGCCCTGGACACTACACTTTCTGAGGACTGTGTGAGACTTTGAGTGGAATGCAAACAGCACATGACACGGTCAGCAAAGGACAGTTGCTGCTGTTTTTCTTATAACAATACAAACAATGATAATAATTTATGTAGTTATTACTATTATTGTAACTATTTGTTACTACTGTTTTTATCACAAAGGAAAAAAATATTTAAAAAAGAAAAAGGAAGGCGTAGGTATCAAGGCCATATTCCCCAGGTCGCCATTCTGCCACAGGGCAGAAATTGACCTGAAAATTCAAGAGAGATCAGTGCAAATAATAATGACCCCAAGGTATACCCCCTGACCCTAAGAGAAAGGGCCCCTAGAATATTGGCTGCAAGAGCTTAGGCATTCTCGGGGACTAATCGCCCTAAAAATTCCATAACCAGGAGATTTAAAATATCTTTTTTAGTATCTTCTTAATAAAATAAAAAGTTCATTGCTTTGCCATTCAAGTTCAGCTTTTGCTTTAGCAAATCCATTGAAAGGACTTTTTTCTTCAAGGCATTTACACAAAATTGTGTTGATGTGATAACAGAGCCATAAATATTTTAAATCAATCACAGTTGATGTGGCAGCCTAATCTTAGTGTTGTTCCCTGGAAGGTTTATATGCTGATGCTTTGATTTCTGAAGTTGGGAGCACAGAAGCCCTGGGGAATCTTGCTTCCTTTTTTAATAATGTGAAAGTAAACTTTGATGATAGCTTTTGCCTACTCTGTGACTTCACTGTTTCACTTCCAGACTCTTCCTTTAAAAAAGTTCAGGGATGGGGGAGATTAGAATGAAAATACCCTAAAGCATTTGCAGAAGGGCTGATTCGCTTGGAGATGTTAGTTCTAAGAAGGCAAGCTGTGTGTGTGGGAAAGAGCCACTGCAGTCCATAGCTTGTTGGCAGAAAAATGCCTTATTGATTTGTTTCCTAGAAAGGATCTTAAACATATAAAACATTTCAAAATATTGGAGACTGAGGGAGAGAAGAGGTGGAAGCCCCATGGAGGCTGCTGGGAGTCTTCATCCCTTGACCTAAGGTTTGAACACACGAAGCAGGGAAAGCTCCAGTTTGCTGAAGCAGTTGCCCGCGTGCCAGAATGCAAGCTCAGCACTGGCTGTGAACTCAGCACTGGCTGTGAACTCATCATTGGCTGTGAACTTAGCACTGGCTGTGAACTCAGTGCATCTGTCTTGCTGATTCTCTAAAGAAAGTCCTTTGGCTTATGGTGGTCACAAACTGATTTTGATAAGCAAAATGTGTATGTTCATTTTGTTCTTCTGGGAAAATGTCATAAAATTACATAGAATTTTGATTTTAATATAAAACTAAAGACCGCTTAATAGAGTCCTACAACTTTTTAAAGTGTATTAAAGTTTGTTTATTCACAGACTAAAAGTAAGATGTTACTGAAGGTTTTGAGGACTGTGACTGAGTGTTCTGTTAAGAATCTGCACTTTGATGCTAGGCTTAGTAATTCTGCAAAGTTCCTAGTATGTAGGCCTATGGACAAACAGTTGGAATGCTCCAAGTGTTGATGAAGTTTCTTTGTTCTTGCTGTTATAGGGTTGGTTGTGTTTCCAGCTGCCACTCTTTGTTGATAAATTACTCTCAGCTTATCTTCATTATCATCATATGCATGAGCTATAATGGGACAGCACAGAATTTTTGGCCAATAATTGCTAATAATGACTTTAAGTTATTAAATGTTTCAGCTAAACAATGAGTCATCCATACTTCTACTGCCAAAGCAGTCATATGCATATGCATATACAAAATACATATAATTATTCAGTGATACGCCATTATCATGGAATGACTCACAGCCCTGTGGAAAGCTGGAACATATTGGGGTCACAGGAGGACAACATCTTTCCTCATGTATATAAAAGATCTTATCCCCTCACAGGGCAGCGAAGGTAGAGTTAGGAATGATGAACTCAGGAAGATATTTATAGAGCTCAGCCTGGAGTCATCAGCCCGTGAACACAGGGAAAGTGAGAAAAGGGCCCAAAGGGTATTTATTTCATATCTGGTTTGGCATGGATGAAATTCCAGGGCTGGATTTTTCTCTAGTCCAGAACATAGAGGTACTTGAAAATGTGATCAGATCAGGAGACCCAGTTTGGCATGAAGCATTTCCCCGTGCACATCAGCAGGAATCATGTTAGATGAGACTCAAAGCCGTCCCTGGCGCTAGTTCCCCTTGCGTGGTTCTAGGACCCATGCAGACAGGCAGCCCCTGATGAGCGGGGGCTGGTGAGAAGTCTCCTTCCAACCATACTCACTTCTACTCCACCCTGCCCAGTCCACTGTCCTCCTCTGGACTCCATGGCACCCTCCCCATTTTCTGCAGCCCTGCCCTGACTCCTAAGGCCCCCTCCTCCCAGTCCAAGCCCTTGCCACAGTCCCCAGGGTGCCACCATCCTGGTTCCACCTACCCAGGAGCCCCTCAGAGAGACTGTCTCCACTCTCCCACACTAACTGCTGCCTTCACTGGGTGGCTAACATGGAGGAAGTGGGGAGGTGGCTCGTCTGGCCAGAAAGGAGCTCTTTCTAGAACTGCCGTTGCTGGAGAGAGGATTAGCGCATCCTGAGTTGGAACTCGTTCCCGTCTGTGATGTAGTCAGGCCTGCTGTACAAGGGGCAGAGCCTTTCCTAAGCGAAACCCCTCAGTCCTGCCTGATGAGCGCCAAACCTTGGTCGTGTGACCATTACTCTCCATCTGTGTGTCCCGCTTATGTCCAGGGACTGCCAGTCCAGTGTGAGGCAAGGCTGGCTTTGCAGTTCTTTACAGTTTCTCAAAGCATCTTCAAGGAGTCAGCACTCATGACCTAATAGTTTTCTCTTCCAGTGAAGTGCTCCAGGAGGCACCAGCAAAAGGTCAGGTGGGCCCGAGGCAGATACATTTGAGTTAATGAGGTTTCCAGTCGGTACAATTCCATGCTTGATTATCTTGAGTATTCGAGGAGGTGGAGAGCATGTAGTAGTAGTAGTAGTAGTAGTAGTAGTAGTAGTAGTAGTAGTATAGTGTAGTAGTAGGTCAAAGTGGATTTTCACACTTTCATGGAAGAGAAAACATTATTAAACTAAAGCACTTCTGGGGATCGTGGAATGGTTCTCAGGGTCTGTTTTCCTCAGGAAGCACATGCACCAAAATAAAACACCCAGATCCCCGTAAACTCTACATCCCATGAAAGCAGAACAAACTTAAGTAAAAGTAGCATTTCACGTGAAACTTGCCTGTTGGCTTTAATTACATTCAGGACATGTTAGATCATTTGTACGCTTTGTGTGCCTCGTGTCACGTTGCTACTCAGTGTGCTGAGCACCTGTTTCCTGCGTGTTGTGAATGGACCAGAGCCAGTTGTGACCATCGATAACTGGTACAGTCTTCAGTGAGTAGCAGCAGCCTTGGACTGTCAGATGCAGATGAAGAGAATCCAGCACACCATCTTCTTCTCTAAGAAAGCATTTCTAGTTCTGCTTATGCAACTTTTCTTTAGAGACAGGGTCTCCCTATGTTTCCCAGGCTGGCCTCAAACTTCTGGGCTCCTGCCTTAGCTTCCTGAGCAGCTGGGACTACAGGAGCCCGCCACTGAGCCCAACCACTCATGCTATTTTTAAAACTCCCCGACATACATTTGGAGACTGTTATTTGAGGTGCTTGCAGAGGCCCCCTGCAGTGTAGATTATTGATTGGGTTCTTCAAATATTAACTGCCTCTGAAGCACTCGGCTAGGGCACTTCAGCTGCTAGCAAACTGCTCCCAGGTAGTAGATCAAAGTGGATTTTTACACCCGTCATACATCGTAGTGGCCATAATGATATTTTTTAAATAAGTACAATGGGAATTAGAATGATGTTCAAATATGTACATTACTATTTAAACCATAGATTTGTAGTTCTTTGGACCTCATGTTGATTACATCTCTTATTTGCATGATGGGAAATATTTGGTTAGACACGGACATCACTATCAGTAAATTGGCAAAAACTTGTGATTTGCTTGACAACGCTCCTTTGTGGAAGAGCAGGGCAGAGTCTTTGTAGTGATGGCGCCTATGTCTAAACAGAAGCTTCACCGCATAAAAGCTGTATGAACTTGGATGAATATTTGACCTCTGTGTCTCTGCTGCCTTGTCTGGAAAACAAAGATAACAGCAGTATATGCTCCATAAGGTCATAGAGGAAATTAAAATAAGCTAATGCACATAGAGCTCTTAGCATAGTGCCTGAAACTGGTACACTCTCAGTATTGGTGGTACATTACGACTGCTTTACTTTGTAATTTCCCGAACTCGGTAAAATAAGAGGTACCTGTTCCACTGTTTCATCTGCATTGTCAGGAATCAGGCGCGTTACCGTATAATTAATGATACCGATCAGTGTTGAAAACTCTTAAGTTCTATTCAGTCTTAAATTATTATCTATAGTATGTTTACATGAAAAATGCACTACGAGTTCCCAGGCGTCCTAGAAACACTATTGATACAGTGTTGAACACCTCTTCAAGAGCCTTCTGTCCACGTTTAGATTCCCCAAGCTGAAATCACACTCTAATTTGCCAGTGATGCCTGACAGAGAGACAGCTGTTTTCCTTATGAGCCCCAAAGTTCTCGTGACTTGGTAAAAATTGTGCCTCGTGATCTCTTATAGAAATTGAGTACTTAAAAAAATTATATTCCACTTCATCTATAATTTCTAAGAGAGATATGAGAGTAAAAGTACTGATGAAAATATCTAAAATGTAATCAGCGACTGGTGAAGCTATCAGACCTATGAGGCACTGTGCAATGGAGCGCTGGCTAAATCAAATAGCAACCATTCTGAGCAGGAGGCTGAATGCTTTGGGTATTTCATGTAACTGCAATGAGTATTTTCCTTGTCTAGCCCTAGTCTTTAACTCCGTAAAGTATTAATGAATCTTGACTTGATGAACATGTGAATTTTGCCTTGTGGAGAGACAAGGAGGAAAAGCCAAAAGCTGTTCAGTAGAAACTCAGGAAATGGCTGTGACCAGGAAATGGCTGAGATGGCCTAAGAGGTCCATTCCTTCTGTGCTTCTCTGAACCTCTGAGAGATTTCTGGGTTTCTAGATTTCTGCAAAGATCGACATGAAAACAGTGTTCTAAGGCAGGAAATGAAAATGTCAGGAGCATAACACAGACTGTGATTGCCAGGGGTAAGTCAGGCTGGCTGCCAAGGTCCTCTTAGCCCCCTGGGTCCAACTGCATCTGTGCCTCACTTGATCCTGGGTCCCACCAGACCCTCCCCTCCTACCCCCTGCCCTCAACATAGCAATCATGGCATCATGGCTGCCTCAGCTACAAACTTTAAATCCAGGTGTGTCTCCAGGAAACACCTGCACATCCTAATGCACCATCTCTCTGTCTCTTCGGTCATGAGTAGACCACTCTCTTCCTGCTGTAGCAACGCAAAGTGTCTGCTTTCACTCACCTATGTTCATCTGAGTTTCCTTGAAAGAATATCACATGGCTATTGATTCTCTAATCACAGAAGGAGGGAGTATTGGAGCTGACATGGACGTTAGCAGTCATTGAGTTCAGCAGTCGGCAGACTTTCTGTAAACAACCAGGTAATAGAGTCTAGGTTTTCCAGGACATTAGGTCTTCTTTGCCACTGCTCAAGCGTGCTTCTGAAATAAAACAGCAGCCTTAGACCATAAGCAACAAATGGCATGGCTGTGTTCCAATAAACTTTATTCGTGGACAATGAAATTTGAATTTCATGTCATTCTCAGATGTCATTAAATGTTCTTTTTTACCAGCTATTAGAAAACACAAAACCAATTCTGAGCTCTCGGGTCATGCAAAGGAGGCAGCAAGCCAGATTTGGCCCAAAAGCCATAGTATGCCAGTCCCAATCGGTCCAGTCATCATATTCACGGACGAGGCTGCTGATACCATGTCTGAATTCTTCCAGCTCTTGTCGTCTGAATCAAGATTGTTATAATGACAACCAATTATTTCAAATTTTGCCTCTCCAGATAAATCTGGTTCCTTGACGTCAAGAATTGTATTTTACGTTACATGTTTCCCATAACACCAAGTGAGTCTCTGAGTTCTTAATACATGTTCAGAAAATAGTTGAATGAGTTAATTCACAGAGAGAAACTTGTATATTCTAGAAACCTCGACAAGAAAATCACATTGTTCCTCCCTGATCACTCTCATCAGAATTTCCATTTCTACCAACTTCCCTCAGCAGAAAAACACCTGATTATCAAAAAGCAGCAATAATTGTTAACCCCGTTTTAATTATGAGTTTCACTTTTTATTCCAAAGGATAAAGGAGAAAGCTGAAGTAAGGTTGGAAAAGACGTGGTCTTAATGGAAGCCCAGGGGCACAGGGTCACAGCTCATCAGACTCTAGACCACCTGAATTAATGATAAGTCATATTTTGCATACTGAATGAATAGAGTAGGGATAGCAGTAGCTAACTTTCAGTGAGTCTTTCTTCCATGCCAGGCCTTACATAAATAAACTTCTGTAATCTCTTCAGGGTCCTATGAAGAAAGCTCTACAGTTGTGCCTTGGTATCCTCAGGAGACTGATTCCAGGGACCCTACTGCACTCACTCCTCTTCACTCAGACACCAGAATCTGAGGATGTTCAAGTTCCTTATGTGAAATGGCTCAGCATTTGCCTATTACCTCCGGGATACTTTAAGTCATCTCTAGATCACTTATAAATACCTAACACAATGCAAAGGCTGTATAAATATTGATATGCTATATTTTTTTATCTGTAATATTTTGTATTTTATGCTGTTATTTTTTTCTTTAATATTTTTATCTGCATTTGGTGGGAGGGTCTAGAGATAGGGAATTTTTAGACACAGAGTGCCAACTCTTCCCTTATCCTATTGCACATCCGTGGAAACTAGTAAGTGGCCTTTCTGTGGACAAACAGCCAGTAGGGATCCTGCCTGAAGCTGCTACCCACTTTCCTGCTGCATATAAGTTACATTAATTTCTTGCCTATGAAATTAGGCTTGGGTCCATACTCAAGTTCTGAGTGGGGCATCCTCTAGAGGTGTCTGCTCGACACCCCAGGCTTGAACCATCTGTGTTGTGAAAGGCATGTCTCATGGCACAGATTTCAGAGCCCAACAGACCTTGATTTAAGCCCTCTGTGAGCCATTCAGCTGTCTGGTGACCCGATCAAGAACACTGCCTGACCCTCAGTTTCCTCGTCTGGAAGATAAAAGTTCAGGCACGTTTCTCAAAGGATTGTTGCAAAGTGAAATGAGAGTGCTTCTGTGGAAGCAGAGGAATATTACAGTGGAACCATAAGAAGCTGCCAATATGTTAATTGCAGATTTGCATGTGAACATGGGATGTCTGCTGAAAATCAACTTTCTTCTCACATTCCGCTGGCTGTGGTGGATGAAGTCTCAGACATGGCAAAGTCTCCAATGTCTGTGTGTCCAGCACAGAGAATCTACCATGGAAAAGAAGGAGGTATTTTTTGACTGGAAGGTCAGACCTATACACATCCAAGTACAATATCTCCAGGGACCCCCAGCAAAGAGGATATAAAAGGGGTGACTGCTCTCCTGGCCCTTGGGTTTCTCCCAAGAGAAACTTGACAGAGACTTCCTTGCTCCAAATCTTCCTCTTCGTGGCTCCTTGTTTCTAGTCCTTATTCCCACCACCCTCCTAATTGCCATGGTGACCAGTCAGTTTGCTATTTAATTAATGTTATATCTGATTACATCTGTACCCTAGGAGTTCTCCAGCCAAGAGTTGCAATTTAAACTAGGAAATAAATAAACCATTCAGCTGTGGGGATGGGGGAGTTATCCTAGTCAATCCCGGAATATTCTTCCCACATTTCTTGGCTGAAAAATTATCTGGGGGAAGTTGGAGTAAGACAGTAGTATACGCTGAGGGAGGAACAATATCCTGCTTTTGGAATATTTAAACAAGCCTCAGAGCGCCAGCAAGGGGCCCTGCTTGATGAATACAGCTTTGGAAAGAGGAAATGTTAGACACTTGGTTGAGAATTTTCTGTGAAGTTCAGTGCTAAGAGCAGAGACCACAACCAACTCAGGCTTTGCAGCCAGCATTCCCTTCCCTAAACTTCGAACATGAGCCTGATCAGAACAAGGCTGGCAGGAGGATGCACTTGTAGGAACAGGCTAGGTCCCACTGTGGGTAGCAAAAAACAAGCAAAAGCAAATGGAACACCACATCTGATTTAAAACAGCAGTGTATTTCTTGTTGGAGATCACTCAAGCCCACTCTAGATCAGGGATGGGGAGAGGGTGGGGCTTTTCCCCTCATGGTCACTCAAGGTCCCAGGCTTCCGGGACCATCCTCTTAGGCATCGCAGCCACACTAGCAGACAGGGGAGTGTTCTGAGGGGAGACAAGCCGGGGAATAAATGCTTGGCCTGGAAATGATCCTGGCACTTCTACGCATGACTCATTGTCCAGAACACCTCATAAGGTCCTGCCAGGGCTTCAGGAAGTAGCATTGAGCAACTGGTCTAAAGAGGAGGAAGCCAGGCATGTCTGGGAGACAGGACTGAAGACCCCCACATCTGGGCAGCCTTCTTGCCAACAATGGGCCACAAGTTTGATGTCCAAAGCAGAAGAAAAATTGTCTAGAGGGATGTTGGGGAATCTCAGAAACAATGGGAAGGTCAGAGAGTCAGGTTCAGAAAGCAGGCAGCCATCCAGGGCAGCCAGGAGGACGCCAGGGGTCCATCCAGTTGGGGTGCTGCTGTGGGGGAGGGGGAGTATGGGCGAGTCATTGTCTGCCCGGATCACCAATGGTGTTCGTGAATGAGCCACAGATAGAAATGCCCTGTTCCTACTGGACCACCAATATGCCAACTTCGGAAGCATACTCCAACAAAGAGCTAGGGTGTGTCACTTTTTATTGTTGCATACTCTATCATTTCACACGTAAATTATAACAGCCAAGGGGAGCCATGAGAACCATTCGTTCTCACCATCTCTCCAACGAGAAGGTTCATAATTGTCACATGCACCTTGCCATAAGCTCCCTTCCTTCTTGGCATCTCTGTGGAGCCTGTAAATTGATGAATATGGTTCCCAGTGTACAGCCCTCGAACTGCATAGGAGACACACTAGTGTCCCAGAGGACAGTGAGGGCGGCTTCAGCGTGGCTGTGTGGCACTGAAGCAGGCTAACTGCAAACCTCTGCTTCTCAGACCCAAAGCCAAATCTACATTTGACAATCCAGTAGAGGCTTTGTTGATATTTTAGGGAGGTTATTGAGTATTTTAATTCAAGATGAAGAGGTGATCCACCTGGTCTTGTGAAAATCAGAAATAAATCTGAAGGGAAGAAGTTCTCTAAAGGTACAGAAAGAATTCTCACTGGTCTCAATAAAGGTCTTTACAATTAATGACCTACTCTTGAGAGATTTTGATAAATAACTTATGATTTTCAGTGGCTATATTTTTCTGTCTTTTAAATTATGCATTCATTGTGAGATTAAGACAAACACACTTTTACTTTTTTGTTACAGCATCTTAATGAAACTTATGTATTTGAGGTTGAAATATTTGACACCCTTGGGAACTCTAATTTCTTTTTTTTTTTTTCTGTCTTCTTAAATCACCTAAGGACATTAGACCATTTAACCTATTATTGAGAGTTTTGTTAATACAGTTCTACTAAAATGCAAGCTGCAAATGCTAGAAGGAAGATAGGCAACAAGACAGTATTACTTAAAATAGTTTCATTTGAGACTCAGAAGCTGGAACGAGCCGTAGTTCTTTTGCTCACTAACCCTGTATTCTAACCTTTTTGGGCCTCGGTTTCTTTTTCTTATTCTGGAAGCATCACTAGAGTGGACCAGATAACTCTAAACTCCTGTCCATCTCTGACACGTTTCATGTTTAAATATCAGTGCCATAAACACACAGCATTGATGGCATAAAGTCTATGTCCATGGCAGATAACTTCACAAGGAAATAGTTAACAATTCTCAGTTTTACTTCATAAACATACGGGAGCAATGCTCCTCAGCTGTAATGGCAGGGACCAAGCCCATGAGTATCTCAGCCTTTTTGTACCCTTCCTCTCCTCTCTTTGTCACCCACACACACAGGACGGTTGTGTACGGGGAGAACCTTTATTAGGTGATTCTGATAAACCTTCTCCTTATCCCCACGTGAAACCTATCTGCCCTAAAGCAATCAGCTTCTCTCTTTCTTACTCCTCACCTTTTTTTGTCTATAAAATGTGCATCATTGGCATAACTTTTCTCTTGACTATGGGTTATCTTTGGGAGGGTGCAAGGGAATGCAAAGATAGCTGAGCTCCACCTCAGAGTACCCTGCACTTGCAGGCATGGAGAAGACGTACCCTTTGTCACTTGTTCTGTGCATTAGGACCACAGAGTGGAAGAAGATGAGAGCAGTCAGATTTCAGGTCAGTTGCTATTCCCCAGCCTTCCAGCAATGGCAGAGGCTGTTCTGAGAAGGTCATGCTCTTCCGTCTGGATTATCTTAAGTGATTCTTGCACTGAGTGGGAGACTGGACATGCAGACCTGTCATCTTCAGTCATATAAGCTCATGATTCTGGGCACCCTGAGTCAAGTCCCAGAGCCCAGGCAACTTGGCAGAACCCAGGAAGGATGGAGCCTCCGCATGCTGGCCACTCAGGCCTATGATGAGCTCCTCCCCAGCACATCCGTGCATTCAGCACAAGGCCAAGCTCCATCCAGCCAATGGAAATGGGCACCTGAGCCTTAAAAACACCGGAAGAGGAGAGCACCTTTCAGCTCTTAATGAAAAAAAGAAAGCCAGCCAGCACCTTCTTCTTTTGCAGGAATCAATATTCTGGCACCCGGGTGGTTTTTATAAAAAAAACAAAAATCAGCTGTGTGGACACCAAGCCTATAGAGTACTGTGATTTTAAGTGAATGTTTTCCAAGGAAGAGCCCAGCTAGGACACTTCTTGGAGGTGTCACTTTGTGGAGGCCTTAGGTGCTATCCAGCCCTTAGGACAAACAGCCAGGCCAGCTGAAGGGTTTCAGGTCAGCTCTTTCCCTGCTCACCATCCTGATTATTACCTACTTCTTTTATGGGTCCACTCAGACGTTCCTGATCCCAGTCTTACCTCCCTTCTTCCCATCCAGAAAGGTGAAGTCTCACCCACCGCCATGCGGCTCTTACGCCCCAGTGTCCCGTGTTTGTGTCTCCAGAAACATGGGAGAGTTAGACAAAATTTGCATCTAGCAAAATCCATCCCATCAAGAAGGTATTCTAGCACTTGACAGTGGCCCACACAGTCCTCATTTACTAGGGAATTCTATTTCGAGCCCCTGCTAGGCGCTCAGCATTGGATGAGTCGCTAAAGATTGCAGTGCTCCACCCAACGGGGTACCTGAAAAAGAGGAAGGAAGGGAGGCAGGGAGGGAAAGAGATGAAGGAGGTCCAAGACAGGGACCCTTGCCTTGAGGAACTGTTACGCTGTCAATCCGACAGAAGCCAAGACCAACCGCATGAAGCAGCTCCTTCCTTCCATCATTCGGGTGGGGTTCATGCATTTATTCTGCACCAAAGCCCTCTGCCAGGTCCTCCATGGTAGAGAGAGATGCTTTAAGATCTGGACCTGCTTCACAAAGTGTATATCCTGCAGGATGGTATTTAACCACATCCTAATTACACGGCACAAATCTTCAACACATTTAGACACTTTTGGCAGAATGGTATCTTCTGATTTAAGACTGTAGAAACATGAAAATTAGAAAACTAAGCAATCATTAATCCATTAACTCAAGAGTTCATTCTTTAAAAAAAATTGTCCAAATTTTCTTCTCTGGAGATATGACCAGATATCATAGTTCCCAACTCTTCCCCAGTTTTTTTTTTTTTTTTTTACATCATTTCGGATTTGAGATTCTGTAAGGCATGACCTAACATGAGCATTTCCTGATATGGAGGAGACTTGTAAAATAGCTAAGGGAAAAGTTGATGATTAGAAAATCGGCCAGACACGTTGGCTCACGCCTGTAATTCCAGCACTTTGGAAGGGCGAGGCAGGCGGATCATGAGGTCAAGAGATCGAGACCATCCTGGCCAACATGGTGAAACCCCATCTCTACCAAAAATACAAAATGTAGCCAGGCATGGTGGTACACATCTGTAGTCCCAGCTACTCGGGAGGCTGGGGCAGGGGAATCCCTTGAACCCAGGAGGCGGAGGTTGCAGTGAGCTGAGGTTGCAGCACTGCACTCCAGCCTAGCAACAAATGGAGTTAAGACTTCATCTGAAAAAAAACATCTGTAGTTGTCCTACGGTCTCGTCATGTCACTGGGGGTTTCTGGCCTCCCCTGGCAGCTCTGATGAATGTTCTATGCCAGGACAAGGAAGGCAGGCATGGGCCGGGCAGTCCCTCCAGTCAGGGCACCGTGGCCTCTCCCAGCTTCCTTGGCATTTAGGAGGCTCCATAAGGGTATTTGGGATCTCAAGAGCCTCTGGGACTTGGGGGCAAGGGGCGGACCTTAACGACCAGTCACTTCTCCCCAAAAACGTTTAGCAAGCCGGAAATTCCCACCTGACTCCTAAGTCAAAGGAAGATGTCCTTTGACTTGTCAGGGAGCATAACGTACCATACTTTGATGGTCATGCACTTTAAAAGAAGAAAAAGCCAGAAATGAAAGAGAAAGAACCAGTTATAAATGATTTTGGTTGAAATTTGCAGAAATACAGGTGGAAGCCGGAGTCTTCCGTCAGGGGAGGTTGGTTCCACTGATCTCCTCTCTCAGGCTCAGCTGTTTTATCTCCAGTGCATTTTGGATGTGGCTTCTCTTTCCACCTGCTGGGGCTTCAGATACAGTACTTCCTTTTGTTTCATGGTAGCATTTAACTGAGTGTGGAAAAACCATCATTAAGGGAAAGTAAGGCTGAAAGACGAATTTAAAACTTTGTAAAAGGGCCCTTTCAGGCTGCCGGAGAGATCGCCTTTCCAGCCTAATGAGCCTGTACTGCTTCTGGTTCAGATGATGCGGGGATGGGGGGAAGGAATGCAGTTTTGCGCACTGCGACTGCCCACAGCATATCATGCTTAGTCATTTCGGGTGTTAGGGAAGAGAGAAAGTCGGAGGGGAGAGTGTGGTGAGGTGAGAGAAAGAAGAAGGCTGTTAGTGAAGCTGCTCCAATACCTGCTTTAACAAAAGTCTGGCAGGGCTGAAGGCCTGACCCATCAGTGCTGCTATTGCTTTCGGTGTTGCTGAAGTTTCAAGGTCCTGTGCCCCTTGGTATATGCACAGGGGAGTGGCTCCAGGACCCTGCACCACCAAAATTCAAACATACTCCAGTCCCAGTCAGCCCTGAGGACCCAGGTATATGAAAAGTCGCTCCTTCAAATACAAGGATTTCACATCCCCCAAATACTGTATTTTCCATCTGCATTTGGTTGAAAAAAATCTTCACATAAGTCAACCCGCGCAGTTCAAACCCATGTTGTTCAAGGGTCTGCTGTCCTGTCCTTATCCATGGGATGGTGACAACGGCCTCTGTGTCCCAGGGAGTGCGGCCGAGCTGCCTTTGTGCAGAAGCGGATTTGCAGCCAGGTGTCCACATGTCCTGGATCCTCCCGTGCATCCCATGTAATGGGTTAACTGGATCTGTCTAAGCCTGGGGCTTCCCACCCCTCAAAAGCACCTTCTCCAAGATTTCTGACTTAAATTGCTCCAGCCACAGACAGGAGCATTTATTGTCTCTCACCACACCTGCCTCCCAGTATGGAAAAAAGGAAGACTGCAGAAGCCACACGTCAGCAGCCAGTGAGGCTAGATGAAAATCTGAGCGATGGAGGCAATGGACTAGAAATCAGCACCCAAACTCCATCCCTTCCCCACTAAAGGAAGGAGAAGGGACGCTGCCACCTGGCGGCCAGCCGAGGCGTGTTCAGGGAGCCGACCTCTCATCCCTGCACCCCCCGGGCTGTTGATTTGTGGGAATTGCAGATCTCTGATGATAATGAGGGGATTCGCAGTGTGTGATATGCAAATAACACAGCACTGATTAGCGAAGGAGGCTGCGAGCCTTGCAAGGTAAAAGCTCCATTTGCCTTCTGGCTTGATGTTCGCTGATTTCTTTTTTAACCCCCCATTTAATTCTGCTCCCGGCACCTCGGATAAAATATTTAGTGGCAGGAAAAAGGCAACAGATGCAAGCAAGAATAAATAAGATTCTCTGTATTTAGAATGAGGCCACGTATTTCGGAGCACAGATCTATCAGGCATGTTATTTATGTCTTTTGCAATTTTCCCAGACCCAGTTTTCTCAGGGTGCTTTGATTTTTCTCAAATATCTACAGCAGTAGGGGTCCAGGGAGCCCAGGGAGCACAGCCGGGCACTCACTCACAGTCAGAATCCGTGGGGCTTTTATTTAGGATGACTGTAAACGTGACCTCGCTGCCTGCATTCTGTTTCGATATGTATCTTGCCTCATTAAAAGATGACAATCTGCAATACTCAGGCAGATGGATTTCCCAAACGCTGGGCTATAGCCCAGGCTGCCATACTGAATGCGGTTTAACTGGAAAATGGGCTGCAGTCTTGTTCTCTGGACTGCCAGGTCCAGCAGTATAGTGGAAGGAGCAAAGAGCAGGAATCAGGAGACTCTGCAGAATCTGCCCTCTCCTGACCTGTGATCCTGGGAAAATGGCTTGGTCTCCTCATCCTGGAGGTCTCCATGGTGGAGTGGGCTCAACATCACACCTGGAGTCAAGTCAAGGCTCCACACGTCCCAGTGACTGACCTAGAGCAAGTTGTTAACATCTCTGAGCCTCACAGTTCTCCTCTACAACAAATAATGTAAGCAGATCCACAGGTCACTAGGAAGATTACAATAGAATTGCCAGAGTATCTGGCATTCGGTAAGTATTTGTTAACTAGGTGGGGAAAAAAAAAAAACATGTACCAGGCTTTGTAATACCTACCCTGCCCTTCCCATCTCATTAGATGCTATAATGCTCCAAGAATATGGTGTGTCTTAGTCTGTTTTTTGTTGCTATAAAGGAATACCTGAGGCCAGGAAATTTATAAAGAGTTTATTTGCCTTTATGGCCTGTGCAAGACACATGTGCCAGCACCTGCTCAGCTTCTGCTGAGACCTCAGGCTGCTTCTACTCATGGCAGAAGACGAAGTGGAGCTGGTTGTGCAGAGCTCACATGGCAAGAGAGAAAGCAACGGGGGTAGGAGGTGCTAGGCTCTTAACAGCCAGCCCTGACAGGACTGAATCAAGTGAGGCCTCACTCACTGACTAGGGGAGGCCATTCATCTTTTCATGAAGGATCCACCCCCATGACGCAAACACCTCCCACTAGATCCTGCCTCCCACACTGGGGATCAAACTTCAACATGAAGTTTGGAGGCGTCAGAAGCCAAACCATAGCATCGAAGCTAGGGCGTTGATTGGTTGTGAATATTGTTATTCCTGCAGCCTTTAAGAAGGAAAGAAAAAAGCAGATTGCAGAAAGACTCAGGGTATACATGAGTCTTCAAGAGAAGCCAGATAACATTCCAGGACTCCAGCAGGAGACATGGCTGAACTGGGTCTTCTCTTTATGGAGAGACATGTCACTGGGCCCCTCAGTTCCAAAGACGCAAACTTGAAAAAGCACCTGTCTACTGTCTACTCATAGGATTTAGGATTTCCCACATAGTCCCCAGGGCCTCCTCTGCTCCTTTGACCTCTGATCCAAAGCCCTCCCTACGTAAGAAGAGGGGAGCTCCTTCTTGAGGTTAAGATACTCTGCTCATATGTTGCCTGCCTTGGTTTATTTGACACCTGATGAGTTGGGGACTTGTTGACAAAGTCCTTTCATTGTGAGGTCATCACCCCACATCCCCCAGCTTGATTGTACCATTCTGTTTTTGGAAATCCCCACCAGAAGTAAACTCTTCTTAAGCTTCTAGAAATTTCTACCGGGGATTATTTTGTTCGTAGAGCAATTCTGGCAGCCAGAGGTATTTCTGCATCTTTGTTTGGACCATAATTAGCCAAAAAGCATTAGAAAGAAAGAGATCACAGCAAAGCTTCACTCAATTTGCAACTTTCCTATGCTGTTTAGATTTTGGCAAAAGAGAATTCACTGTGAATGCTGCTTTTCACTATAAAAAGAAGCTGAGATTTCCTGCCAACTATTTCACAAAAACAAACAGAAGATTCATTGAGAGAACTGGGGAAGCATCCGATCCTACAAAACACAACCAAATATACTGTCTTTATCTTGGAAATGAACTCCCTAAGAGGATGGGAAATAAGTCATTCGAGCCCTTCTCTAGCTCAAGTATAAGCAGCCCATAACTGGAATTATGTCTTTTACCTCCTGCTTATTCCCAGGGCCGAGTGGGACCATTTGTAGCTGATAATATCGATTACAATCATACAGGATCATCCAGGAATAAAAACACTGGAGGAAGGCAGCAGGAAAGGGAAAGAAAATCCTGGTTTTCAGAAAATAACGTGGAGGCTTCATGAGCTCACTCTGAGTAATCACCCTTCAACTGCAGCATTGCCCTATGCAGTGTGCTCTGTTTAAGAGTTCATCTCACCACAGTGTTTCATTGAAGAGCTGCTGCTGTTTAATTGGCCCTCTACCACTTAATTTATTTTCATTTGCATTCCAAGGGCATCTGCCTTGTACTACTTTACTTCAAAGCTGGATATAAGAAACATAGATACTTAGAAGATTGCAAACCTGCAATCATACAGAGGCTCCGAGAAGGGAAATGACTTGCCCAGTGAAACGGGGTACTGTGGAAGCAGCTTTGAAGTCTGGCATCCCTGGCTTCACAGTTCTACCTCCACCACTTACTGGTTGTATGAACTCAAGCGAATTGACTCACCTGTCAGATCTCAGTTTCCTCGTCTGTAAGATGGAAATACCAGCATCGACCTTGTGGGGTCATTGTGCAAATCACCATACTGTGTCAGAGTCTAGCGTTGCCAGTCACTGATTAGGCACTAATGAGGTGTAGCTGACTACTGGTGTTGTTGCTCTTAGAAAACACCATATGTTAGTTTAAAAAAAAAAAATAGAACACTTTTTCTGCCTCTGAATAAGTGCCCAAGATCCTCTATCACTTCTTGCTATAACCACCCACCTAGAGTAAGGAAGACAGCTGCTCTCCCAGCCTCAGCACTGTGGAGACGGTATACAATTCTCCACTGACACCCTTGCAGTTTCTGTATAATGCATGGGAAAATGTATAATAAAAAGTAAAGTGCATCACAAATGATAGGTATTCCTCACTGTAAGAAGCAGAAAAGTTCCTCTTCGAAGTTTCCTTTCTTGTTAAAAAATAATAATAAATGTTAGAAATAATAGTCTCTTTTAAAGACTTTCTTCAAAGCCTTCTTTGCTTTTTGCTAATAACTCTTTGTTAAGCCCTATCCTATGTAGCTGTTAGACATGCTCACAGGCACATAGTACATTCTATGCCCTTGCACTTTAACCAAGATATCTGTGCTGGATGTGCTCACAGGCGTGTCCCAGCTCACAGCCTATACCCCTTCTTTATTTAGACTTCCTTTTTGTTCTCCATTGCTTTTACCTGTTCAAGAAAGTGTTATTAGCCACTCAAGTTCAGTTTTAGATTGTGAAGTCTGGCTCCAGCCAACGGAGATCAGACACAGTAAAGACAACCCCAAATGTGTAAAGGATAAATATGTCTGCTTTTCCTTTGTTCGTTGTACTCTCGTGGCAAGATAGCTAACAGGAGCACCCTTTCTGCAGAAAGTAAAATTGCCTTGCTGAGAGATTCTTTGTTTAAGTGCTGATTTTTCTTTGCAGCACCGAGCATCTGTTTCCAACACTCACATTATTAGTAGTAATAGTTGCTATATTGAGTGCCATGGGTCCAGGCAGATTGGTTTATAGTCACTCAGATTTGTTGATCTAATAATGATGAGAATGAGTAGATGAAGGGACACAAGCTATCAGCTGACAATAATGTTTGAATGACATCAGTTTGGTTTGCTTATGTAACGGGTCTTACATGGAGAGGAGACACCTGGAACTCACACCTTAACTCCTCCTGTTTCCAGCAAGGAGAGAGGCAGAAGGTACCATGTGGTAGATAGAAGCCCATGTAGAGGGGCACAGAAAGGGGCAATGGAGACTCTCTCTGTACAGGGCAGAGCTACAGGGTGGCGGGAGTCAGCTTCCTACTCTCCACCTCTTTCCTTCCGCCACGTTTCCTACCTGACCCAGCCAGTCTCCAGTAACAGATGCAGAATGTCTTTTCATTTGGAACATGGAGAATTTGCACAAATGGAAGCAGACTGGACAAAGGGCTCTAATCCGGGGTCTCCCCGTCTGGGCCCAACCATTACCCTTCCCCTCCCATCCTCTGTTCTCTCCTGCTGCTGCCCATGCTGTGCTCCTGGTGAGCTAGAGCCAGCTATTTCCTTAGCTGTAACATCTTAGGACTATGGACCGTGACTGGCAAAGAGTGGGCCTTGCTAGTTTCAAGATACAGTTAGTTTTAAAAAGATGTCACCCTGGCTGTCCTGGGTTCCTGCTTCCCTACAGCAGGAATCTCTTCTGCATTTTGTATACTGCAGCTATCTAGAATCTGCATGCTGGAAGAATCTAAGTGTGCAGGAACCGGGGAGCTTAGAGAGGCTGGTGCCCTCCTGGTCTTCCTATAGGTACTAAGGAGACCTCACCCTTATGGGATCCAGGATCTCTCACTCAAGACTTGGGTTAGGGACATTAACATCTAAAGAACACCATCCACTGCAGGAGGCTGTAGCTCTGACCTGCCCAAGAGGAAAGCCCTGACCTACAGTGGTGGCTGTGCTGTTCCAGGATGTGGATGGTGCAGACTGGTCAGAGAGAGCCAGAAGGCTCTGGGGGTGAGCTGCAGCTGTTGGCCCAGGGGCAAATGCTGGACTCTGCCCAGTGCCAGGTCAAGGCCGAGGGAACGACATGGTGGATGGGTGTGGCCCCGGTGAACGGGACTTCCACCTTAGCTTCTGCTCAGCTCAAGCCATTTACTGAGCACCTGCTGTGTGCCATGCCCTGTATGAGGCTCTCTGTCCTCCTGCTGGAGTTGTGTTTCTTGGGTAAAATAGCTCTGGACACAGAGGGATTATTCATGCCTGAAGGAGGTGGGAGGCTTCCGGGAAGCGTGGCCTCTGGACACGGCCTAATTCCCCTTCTCTGCCGAGACCTTCATGGTTGCTTCTTCCAGTCCTGCCCAGGCTACAAAGCTGACATTGTCTCCTAAACAGTTTCCGTAGTGCTAAATTGTCAGGTTGCTGAAGCTATGAGGCAGGAATAAGCAGGTGATGCATGGAGCTGGTGTCACTCATTGATCAATGCAGTATTATACGCTGGGGTACACAGTATGCCCAATGACCCTTCCGAATCTATTATTTACTT
This sequence comes from Plecturocebus donacophilus, assembly GCA_004027715.1. Taxonomy (NCBI): domain Eukaryota; kingdom Metazoa; phylum Chordata; class Mammalia; order Primates; family Pitheciidae; genus Plecturocebus; species Plecturocebus donacophilus. The sequence goes on from PVKP010018006.1 coordinate 35,715, forward strand.
GAAAGCAGCAACCACATCCATGTACCCAGGGCAGCACAGGGCATTTAATGAGGCCCATGGACACGTTCCAACTTGCAGGGGCACCTGCACTGGGTCTGGGGAGCCGTCACCCTCAGCAGGAGAGGGGAACCACCTGTGGGTTTTTGCAAAGAAGCAGTGGTGTGGATTTCCCCGAGTGTCACCTCTCATCCATCCTCTCCCATCCATGATCACAGCCTGTGTAGAGAGAAGGCTGTCCAGCGCAGGGCCGTCTGGGCATGGGGCAGGATGAAGCTCACATGCCCATGGAACCCATGCCCTCATTCTCTTTAGTGTCATGCAGTCCCCATGGCGACTTCTAATTTAGGCTAGTTCCATAACCCAGGACATTTTGAGGATGGAAGAGGGCGGGGACAGGGGCTGTCCAGAGGGGCTCAACCCTGAGCCCAGGGTTTGGCCCGTCACCTTCCATCTAGGCTGTCCTTGCATCTGCATCCAGACGCAGCACGCTGATGTCATGGCTGTGGATGACGCCCAGGCTCCCATGTGACAGGAGTCCCCTCTCTTTACACACAACCCCTGAGCTGCTCCCTGGGGTCAGGACACACCTGAACAAGTTGAAAGTCCAGCTCTTATTCTTCGAACAATAGAACCAGGAATAATTAATCATCGGGTGCAGTTGGGCACGGAAACTGGCTACACTTTACAATTAATTAACCTTCCTCTTAAAAAAAACAAAAACTGGTGACCTGATTTCCTGTCTGATCCACATTGGTTTTGATATCCATTATTTTTTAAATGTGTTTTCATTGAGATTAGGAAATATTTGTGAAGAATATCTCAGTCTGATTAAGATGACGATTGCTCAGGATTTTTGTTGAAACTGTGTATTATAATGAGCCTTTCTGTAGTGCATCATAAAATGAAATTTTCTTCCCATCATTTAAAACTAAAGCCAGACTATGTAAAAAATATAATTTTAAGGCTATAATTTTGTTTTGTGGCAAAAAATTCTAACTTTCAGATGAGGAAACAATAAGGCCAGCACTTTTTAAAACCCTTGGAAAATCCAAACTCTGGTAAATCTCAGCTGGTAGTTAAGTTGCTGTTTAATTAGGATTCTAATTTCACAATCTCAATTATTTTTAACTTTCTGGTAAATATTAACTGGATGATCAGCTTTGGCAAAATACCAGGAAGAAAAATATAAACTGCCTAAGGAAATTAAAAATTATGATAGGGTTGACAATCCATATTACCTAAAACCCTCAACCAGTTCCTGTATAGATGATTAAATTAATAACAAAGTATGAGTATGATTGTGAGACGCTCCTTTTGAACTTGAACACATGAAGACACATGCACATGTATGTTTACTGCAGCAGCATTTACAATAAATAGCAAAGACTAGGAACCAACCCAAATGCCCATCAGTGGTAGACTGAAGAAAATGTGGCACATGTACACTATGGAATACTATGCAGCTGTAAAAAAGAATGAGTTCATGTCCCTTGCAGGGGCATGGATGAAGCTGGAAACCATCATCCTCAGCAAACTCACACAGGAACAGAAAACCAAACACCGCATGTTCTCACTCATAGGTGGGAGTTGAACAGTGAGAACACGTGAACACAGGGAGGGGAACATCACACCCTGGGGCCTGTCAGGGAGTCGGGGCCAAGGGGAGGGAGAGCATTAGGAAAAATCCCTAATGCATGCGGGGCTTAAAACCTAGATGACGGGTTGACAGGTGCAGCAAACCACCATGGCCCATGTATACCTATGAAATAAACCTGCACATTCTGCACATCTATCCCAGAACTTAGAGTAAAATAAATAAATTTAAAAAAAAGAAATTGAACACACGTCAGGAACTGAATTTAAAACAATGTTTTGGTCAGTACCAGGACACGAATGATGGGCTACGTGCAAAGCTGCCTGCCTGCCCGACTCTGGGCCTCATAGAGAGTGTTACTTGATAGGAAACTTTGAGACCCAGATGTCCCCACCAGCCCAGCATGCACAGACTGGGAGCCCACAGCTGCACACTGGGGCTGTCATAGGAGAGAGGGGAGAAGGGGAGACTGGGAACAGGCAGGTGCAGGAATGTCTCTTTCAGTATTTCCCATGGGTTACACTTCACATACTAGCTGTGTGAGCTTCAGTGCATTATTTAAACTTCCTTCCCTTAGTTTCCTTAAGGGAAAAAATAAAGACAATAATATATCTACCTGGAGTGATTGTGTTGAGGATTAAATGAGTTAACCCATCTAAGCCATCAGAGCAGGCTTGGCACGCGTTGGGTGCTCACCGGCTGCTGGATGTAGCCATCACCATCACCACCCTCTAAGACGGCTTACCCAGAAGCGGCCAAGTCTTACTGCAATTCTGTAAGAAAACTTACTTCCCCCCAAAAAAGCCACACACACATTTTACCTGTACCTCTTGATAGGAAGAAGGACAAGGGTGGGATGTTTCCCAGCGCTGGTGTAGGAAGAGGTCGGAGGGGGCGATTCACGCGGCGGGAATGTCAGGATGAGGTGGCCTTTGTCTTCTTCAACATGTGTCTTGGGTCCCCTACCTAATGGTACTAATAGTTCACCAAGTCTTTTTATTCTGAAAAGGAAGAGAGGTGAGGGCTTGAGTGGGATTTTGGGGTTGTTGGGTTGCAGAGGAAATATACTTTTTTGCGGTGGCATTAGAAAATGTGCAGTGAAAGAACACGATGAGCCTGTCGGCCCCCAGGCCTGTGGCTGCTGGCGGGAAGTGGCCATCTGCTCTGACCCACCCAGGGAAGAGTGAGCCCTTGGCTCTTTTTTTCTTCTCCAATTTCTCAAAACAAGGCGGGTGATGGGTAAAGAGGTTTCCCATGATAGTGAGGCAATTCTGTCAGCAGAATCCCTGAGATGACCAGAGACCTGGGCTTGCCAGGCGCAGGTCAGAAGGCTCAGCAGTGGCCCACATGTGGCTCTCACATCATCTAGTTTTGGGCTCATCTTCCATTTTGACTTCCTCTGCTCCCTCAGTTGGGCCCCTGCCTATCCGTTTCCAAGCCCCCAAGGCTGGCATGCAGCCCCATGGTCATAATCAACGTTTTTGGGCACCTTCAGAGTACAGGCAGTAGTAGATGGCTTTTACAAATAATAATTAATAGATCTCTCACAGCAACAACCCTGTGAGGGCAGCCTGCTTCTATCCCTGTGTACAGAGGAGGAAACTGAGGCACCCAGGGGCTAGGCCACTTCCCCAGGGTCACAGCCAGTCGGGGCAGGGCTGGATTTCAGCCTGGAAAGTCTAGCTCCTGAGGCCACGTCGCTCAAACCTCCCACACCCCCCATCTCCTTAGGGCAGGACTCTGTTCCCACCACTTCCTAACCCTCAATCCCCTCTCCCCTCCCCATCCAGGAAGCCTGCTAGGATGGTCCTTGTCCATGTTCTCCTTCCTGGCCTCCACCTAATAATAGCTTGTTGTGATACTTGACTCAGCTCACAAGATATTCCTAGAACAACGAGAGAAAAAGAAGGTGAATCAGGCCCAACACAGTCAAAGCTGTCGTTCCCTTCTCCATCCCCTCCGTCCCCTGAGGAACTGGCCAGCCTCTTCCCCTTTCTGCTGGGTGTGAGGCTCCCTCCCTGCGAGGCCCTGCAAGTGTCTGCAGATGCACCTGCTGATGCCCACTGCTAGGTGGGTGCTCCGTGCACTGAAAGTTCCCTCTCCTCCCCCACTCGAAGGGCACATTGAACAAGAGTTCACCATAATCCCTGTTATCACAGGGTCTTTAGGCCTTTAGAGGTTGCCAGGGGGCCCAAATACCATCTGCTGGTCACCTCAACTCTGTAAGGAGGGAGGGGTGCAGACCAGGAGGTGGCTGAGGGGGGTCGGAGACCAGCCCAAGGAGGAGGTGCCTGAGTGGCCTCAGCCGCACGCCACGCTCTTCCCGCCGCATGCACGGCCTCCCGGCGGCTCTGACATGTGAGCACACGCACCTTCCGTCTTCACTAAATCCATGCCCCCTTCAGGTTGGCAGACACGGCCTCTTGAAGACATGTTCTTGCCTGTACCCTGTCCTGGGAACCTGTAGTCGGCGGTTACTTTTAAGAGCTTAGGAAACAGTGTGCAGTTCCATCAGGTGACAGGCATTCTAGAATCTCTCAAACGAAGCTGAGTGGGTGCGGCAGTCAGGGCTGGGGAAGGGCTATGGAGCTGCATCAGGAAGCCGGTGCGTCTGTGGCCACACTCGGTTCTGTGTAGGACCACGTGCCTCATATGTCCCGTTACGCTGAAATCTTTTCAGACACATGCAGACGCTGTTGTGATAAAGGAAACACAGATTTTTTTTTGAGACAGTCTTGCTCTGTCAACCAGGCTGGAGTGCAGTGGCTCAATCTCAGCTCACTATAACCTTCTTCTCCTGAAATTCTCCTGCTTGAGTCTCCCAAGTAGCTGGGACTGTAGGCACCCACCACCATGCCGGCTAAGTTTTGTATTTTTAGTAGAGTTGGGATTTCACCATGTTGGCCAGGCTGGTCTCAAACTCCTGACCTCAAGTGATCCACCCGCCTGGGCCTCCCAAAGTGCTAGAATTACAGGTGTGAGCCACCATGCCTGGCTCAAAACTTTTTAAACTGAATTTGAGCTCAGCAATCCAAAATACAATGGCATAAAACTGCAAATCTGTAAACTGGGCACAGCTCTTCCCTCCTCCGCTCAGCACCAACTGGGATGACCAGAAGGGGCTGAGCATTGTGGGGGAAGGGCTTGCTCATTCTCGCATCCCGTGGCTGATGCCGGCTGCCAGCTGAGGCCTGCTCTGTGTCCCCGAGGACACCTAATGTGGCCTCTCTGTTTGGCCAGGGTTTCCTCACAACATAGCAGATGGTGTTCAGGGTGAGTGACCCCAGCAAGAGCAAGCCAGGGGAAAGCCATCGCACCTCGTCTGAGGCCATTGTCGCATGGCTGTAAAGAAATCCCTGAGGCTGGGTAATTTAAAAGTAAAAGAGGTTTAACTGGCTCCCGGTTTGTGTAGGAAGCATGGAGGCACCTGATTCTGGAGAGGCCTCAGGAAGCTTCCAATCATGGCAGAAGGCAGATGGGGAACAGGCATGTCATGTGACGGGAGCAGGCGAGAGGGAGTGAGTAGGGGTGTGGGCTGTGCCACACACTTCTAAACAACAGGTCGCATGAGAAGCCACTCACCATCATGAGAACAGCACCAAGGGGACCCTGCTAAACCATTCGTGAGAAATCCAGCCTCACGATCCAGCCACTCCCACCAGGTCCCACCCCTAGCATCAGAATGACAATTCAACATGAGATTTGGACGGGGACACACATCCAAACTGTTGGAAACAGATGCTCAGTGCCGCAATGAAAAGTTAGCACTGAGACAAAGGATCTTTCAGCGATGCAATTTTTGCTTCCTGGACTGCAGGTAGGGCACTCTCACTAGCCATCTTGTCATGAGAGTACAACGAACAAAGGAAAACACACACATTTATCCCTTATGCATTCAGGGGTCGTCCTTACTGCTGTGTCTGATCTCCATTGGCTGGAGCCAGACCTCACAATCTAAACTAAAACCTGATTGGCTAACAACTTAAAACTTTTCTAAACAGGTAAAAGCAATGGCTAGCTGGGACATGCCTGTGAGCACCTCCAGCACAGGTATCTTGGTTAAAGTACAAGGACACAGAATGTACTACATGCCTGTAAGCATGGCATGTCTAACAGCTACATAGGATAGGGCTTAACAAAGAGTTATTAGCACACTTACTCTCTAACAAAAAAGGAAATTTTAAAAAGGAACTTTTTTACTTCCCACACAAAGTATAACACACCCTTTATGAGCTAGTTTTAGAAGCCACAAGCCATCACTTTCTGCCACATTCTCCTCATTCAAAACACTGCTCTGGTTCAAGGAGAAAAGAATCACCTCTCGGGGTGGGGGCAGGGGGTTGTCATGCCCTGGAAGTAGCACTGAGGCTGATTTTGGAAATACAGCGTACCATGCTCAGCAAGGCGTCCGTCTCTGTGAAGTAAATTATACTGAGGCATCAGTGACTTCATAGAGAAAGGGCGTGAATAACCCCTAGCCACAAATAATGTCGAGAAGTATTTGTGGAGGCATCTTGGGAAGAGGCTTCTGATGTTCCATGTCTACTCCCGGCCACTGCATGCTCCACGGTCTTCCACAGTAGTTGAATTCGTGGACTGAGCGTGGCATTGGACCCAGTGGCCTTGCTTTCGCTGGGTCTCTGCGCAATGCTGACCTTGGGAAAGACCACAGAATAGTAACCAGCAGGGCTCAGTCGACCAGGGAGCTTAGAACCTGTAGATAAGAGAAGGCCTTCCTGTGATCCTCCTGCTTCAAGCAAGGGCTCCGCCATCTCTGCTGCAGTTATAAACTCAGGAGCATTCTGTGTTCTGCTCTTGGAGGGAGTCTATAACTTGACATTCTGTCTTTAAGAAAACACGAGTTTCGAATTCTGGAATGCTGAGTTCCTAAAAGAAAACCCGGGCCACAGGAGGCTCCCAGTGTGTCCAACCTGCCTCTGGTGGTGCAATGAAGCAGCAAGTACAGAGAAAATCAGCAAAGTGTGGAAGTGGCAGGGAATCGCTTTAACAGCAAGAGGAGAAATCTCGGTCACGCTAGGCCCGCATCGTGGCTGCCTGTGACTTCCGGCCATTTAGAAATGGCTCTGCTGCCGGCAGCGTGCTGTGGCTCATGCCTGTAATCCCAACACTTTGAGAGGTCAAAGTGGGGGATCATCTGAGGTCAGGAGTTCAAGCCCAGCCTGGCCAACATGGTGGAACCTCATCACTACTAAAAATACAAAACTTAGCTGGACATGGTGGCAGGCACCTGTAATCCCAGCTACTGGGGAGGGTGCGGCAGGAGAATTGCTTGAACCCAGCAGGTGGAGGTCGCCCTGAGCTGAGATTGAACCATTGCACTCCAGCCTAGGCAACAAGAACGAAACTCTGTCTCAAAAATAAATAAAATAAAATAAAATAAAATAAAATAAAATAAAATAAAATAAATAAAATAAAAGGCTCCGTTGCTGAGGGAAGAGAGAAAGATGAAGTAAATGTGTCTCCTTACCCTCTTCCTCCCCCGGAGCTAGGCACAGGTCACTTGTCCATATGATGGGCTATACGTGCAAGGATTTAGCTGTGGATTCCACGGGCTCCATCAGCTTGCATGCTCCTAATACATCTGCATCCTGGCCTCCCACCCTGGCCTTGCCTCACCCAGAAAAGCAAGGCCAGTGAGGTCCTAAGGAGACCATTCTGCAGGAGCTCATGTGAGAAGAACTCTCAGAGAAGCAACAGTAAGTTCCATTTCCCCAGAGTGCCCTAAAGCCTCCTGTTTCCCCTCAGCCTCATGTCTGTGCTCCCTAAGCTGGCTCTGGATTTCTCTTTAGCTGAACTTCTTCAGCAGGTGTGGTGGGAGGGTGTGGGGAGACCCCTAGTTACAACTGCAAAGGGGATTTTAAGTCTGTCTCTATTCCTGGCCTCCCTTTTTGTACCTTCTAGAACTTCTCTTGGTGCTCTCTCTACCCACACCCCGGTGTCCTTGCACAGGCCTGTGGATTTGGACGCCCCCCTCCACCTGCACCAAACCTGAGCTCTGTGGGCGCTCTTCACCACTGCACCCTGGGCACTGCACCTGAGGCCTTGGCTGTCATTTGGAAGTACAGTCTCTCTTCCTTGTTGAAGCTCTGCCAGAATAGAGGGGAGAGCTGCTCTTTCCTGGGCTTGGGTCCTTGGTAGAGGCTAAAATGGCACCTGATGGGCAGCTCTGTGTTCCTGTCGGGAATGACTTTGACTCGATCACTCTCACTCAATGGATTGCGGGAGGACCTTCATCTGATGTCATACTAATGACCTCAGGAATTCACCTTATGCCAGATCCGTTAGGTCCATGACATCCAGATGGAAGTGGGAAAGAGGAGGTGGCCACACCCTTTCCTCTGAAAGGCAGGAGCCAGGTGTCACTCATCATCTTTTCTCACCCCAGTGGCAGGAACCCAGCAGGCACCCAACCTCACTTCGGGGGAGGCTGGGAAAGATCTTTTTCCTGGGAGGCCATGAACCCACCTGCAAGCCATTGGTTCTTTTACTAAAAACGGAGGGGAGTGTGGGTGTCGGGGGACAATGAGCAGGTTCTGCCATTCCACCTTCCACAAGAGCCTGCTCTAATTTCTTCCAACAAGAGAGAGATCTGTGTTCCCAGACCCCACAGTTCCTTCTGGTTCCCACCTTGCCCACTTTCCCCCAGTTGCAAGTTGCAGGTCTCCTTCTGTTTACTGTATTACAGACTTCTAAGCTTTGTCTCTACCTTACTATGCCATAGGGAATTGTGTGTATTGAGTACTCAGTCCTTCTGCAATAAGGTGGCTCTCCTGCAAACCACCCTAAACCTCACTGGGCAAATGTGAAATAATCGTGGCAGCCGCCTCTTCATCTGGATCTGTCAAACAACCTGGAAAATGGGAAGATTCCCCTTCATTGTTGCATTGGACTTTATCGCTTTGAGCTCAAAGGGATTTTTTCCTACTGGATATGGCTTTAATGCTATTTGACAGGAATGAATAACACTCCAAATGTTATTCATTCTTCACAGTATGGTGACAAGAAATGAAAACAATTAAAAAACAGCCCAGATCCTACCTTGGGCTGAAGCTGTGGATACGTTTGGCATCTTCAAGAGAGAGGCAGCCATTGACCGCGAGGGTCCCTGGATGTATCTTTCTTTTCAGATGCTAAAATAGCCCCCGAGCAGGTCGGGGAAGGTGAAGAAAAGATGTATCCTCTAGTTTTCCCGAGTTAATTGTACTTGCTCAGAAAGCCAAGTGATTCATTTTGTTCCAAGGAAGGTGTCTCCATGCAATTATTTTGTTGATGAAGTAGATTTTCTTCTTCTGCAAAACTCTGCTTCTGAACTACATTTGGTGCATGGTATTTAAGCCAACTGCCTCATTAAGCTGGAATCCTGCAGAAAAATGTTTGCAGAATAGGGGCATTTGGAAAATGTCAAGGTTTCTTCTGCCCGGCCCTTTACCCGTTAGTTTCTTATATTTCATTATCTCTTTAATGAGCAACTAACGTGCAGGAAAATAAAAATGGCAAGGAGTGATGTGTTCAAGGACACTTAGGGAAAATAAACTCAAGCTGTCCTAGTTTTGTATGGCTGGCATTTTGGCTTGGCACAGTTTATTTGCATGTGCCACCATCTCGATGTGGGATGGCATTGAGAGGAAGTAGCCTTTGCCGTCACACACACCAGGTACCTGTCATTCCTGAACCCGATGACCTGATAATCTCTATGTT